>CAUYQU010013907.1:0-44806 GCA_963574635.1 Cheracebus regulus | reverse complement strand
GGGTGTTCTCAGCCTTTTTTCACTGGTTTCTTCCCATTTTTGTGGATTTATCCACCTGTCGTCTTTGTAATTGCCGACTTTCAGATTGGGTCTCTGAGTGGACGTCCGGCTTGTTGGTGATGAAGTTTTTTCTGTTTCTTAGTTTTCCTTCGCGGGGTGCTCCTTCCCTACAGAGCTGGGCCTTCCCGGGTTCAGCTGTGCTTGTTCTCAGTCCTCAGCGCTTCCAATTGCTGTTCTGCTTGTGGGGATGGGACCGGCCGAGCCTGAGTATAAGGGCATCCAGTCCCGTACACTCCACACCAACAAGTGCCGCGCCGGCCAAAAGAGTCGCGCTGGCGACCCGTGTGGCTCCTTCGCCTGGAATCTCCCAGTCTGTGGGCATCAAAAATTCGTCTGCAATTGCGGCATCCACTCACTCTCTGCGCTTTCACTGGGAGCTACAATCGTGAGCTGCTGCTACACGGCCATCTTGGATCTCTCTCCGCCTGGTCCAGAGATTGTTTCTTTCTAATGAATTAATTCTCTAGCTGTATTTCTTCTGCTATTTAGGCAATCCATTGTGTTTTTTATGTCAGAGATTGTTTCTTTTGTATTTATATCTTCAGTTAGTTATTATTTATAAGTACTTGGATTTGTGTTTCCAATATTCTTTCTTTTTGTTGAGAATATTTATTATGCTTATTTTTGAGTTCTTACTGTTATCTGGGCCACTGACACTGATTTTGCTTCCTTTTATAAGGTGTCCTAGTTTTTTATACTTCTTTTAGAGGGCTTGTGCTGTTCACACCCTTTTATTCTCTTTTTACCTATCCTCAAGGTCTCATATTCCCTTTGAACTGTAAACTACCTTAGTTCTTTGCTGCTGTGTAGTTATATGAAGGGCCTAGTGAAGACTGAGAGCCTCGACCACAATTTTAAGACTTTGAGTGGGTTTAGGGAATAGAATGTGCTTGTTTTTAAGGGTCCAGAGCTTCTGATGTTGCAATCTGGGATTATCTCCTACCTCTGTGCTTCTCTCCTGGATAGTCTTACTCCTCAGCAAAACCCTATTCCCTCTGCCTTAGCTATTCCTCTTTTCCAGGCACTACCATCCTTAGATGTCAGTGCTGCTAGCTGTTCAGGGAAGAAGTGAAGTAAGGAGGATGGCCAGGGGCTGGCCAGCTCTTCTATACTGATTATCAATTTTTGCCTTATCTGTGTTCTTGTGCTGTACTTGTATAAACCTGTTGCCTCTTGCTGGTGCTACTGTTTTTCTTCCCAATGTGACGGGGAGAGAGGGCCTATGAAGAAAGTTTTCTTTTCTTTCAGGTAATTCTGTGCTGTGACAAAGTCCTTTTTGACTTGTAGGGACTGTATTCATTCAGTGCTAACCACCAACCATCCTCTGCCTTTCTAAGATTTCTCAAGGTTTTGTGACAAAAATTTCTGAGACTTTTAGGCCTTTTTTTCTGTTCTCTGTAAAATTTCTAGGCTTTGATTTCTGGAGAGAGCTAGCAGGCTGTGCTATCTGCCTATCTTGTCTTTTCCACCTCTTTATTACATGAAAAACTTTTATTTTTTATTACTGTTTTTTTTTAACACTTGCCCCAACAAGTCCAGCCAGGCTAATTCATTAAAAAAATGCCTTTAAGCACAGTCATATGCTGCATGGTTTGGTCAGTGATGGACAGCATATATGGTGGTGGTGCCATAAAATTATAGTACTTATTTTTACTGTACCTTTTCTGTGTTTAGGCAATTATTGTTACAATTGTCTACATTATTCAGTACAGTAACATGCTGTATCTAGGAGCAAGAGGCTATAGCTTGTAATTTGGTTGTGTGGTAAACTATACCATCTAGGTTTACATAAGTACACTCTGTCATATTTGCATAATGTTGAAATTGCCTCATGATGCATTTATTAGAAGGTATCCCTGTTGTTAAGTGGTGCATGATTGTACATATATATGTTTAATGCCTTTACTTAATTAGACCTATTTGTATATCTTGGTGTATAGTTTATTTTTATTTAGCACTAGGTTTTAGAAACTTTCATGCCAGGACAAACTAGTAGTGATTCTTATGATAGACAGTGGAGACTCAGAAGGATGGTAGGGGTGGAGGGTGGTAGTTGGTGAGAAATTACTTAATGAGTTCACTGTACATTTGGGTGATAGATACTAAAAGCCCAGACTTTACCACTACATAATATATCTATGTAACAAAATTACTCTTGTACCCAATAAATTTATACAAAAAAAGTTAGGGAAAATAGAGTAATTTCTACTCAATTAAAAAACCTAAGGGTATAAGGCTTTCTATTTGTAACTAATTCACGTAATAAACTTTTACTGTAATGGTCCAAATAAACCACCTTTTAGGTAGTTTTGTGTTTTCATCTCTATCTTATGATTCTGAGTTGTATTTATGAAATTCTCAAGAATGCTGATGCAGCATACTGCTTTTCTGCTCCTTAGATTCTAATGCAGTGCTTGAATCCTGAATGAGTTAATAAAATTTAATTAAACAGAGGTATATCTCTCTGCAGGATTTGTCAGCCTCTTTAGAAGCAGTGTATGGACAAGCCAGAGAAGGAGCAAACTCTGACGAAATACTTAAAAAATTTTATGACTGGAAGTGTGATAAAAGAGAGGAGTTCACCAATGTTAGAAGTGAAACAGAGGCTTCTCTGCAGCATCTTGTAGCATGGTTCCAAAGAACCTTAAAGGTAATAAAAACTCCTGCCCCGTTATGTTTCTGACATAAACCAGAGAATATATATACACATATATATATATTTTATTTTATTTTTTATTTTATTTTATTTTATTTTTTATTGCATTTTAGGTTTTGGGGTACATGTGAAGAACATACAATATTGTTACATAGGTACACACGTGGCAGTATGATTTGTTGCCTTCCTCCCCTTCACCTATATCTGGCATTTCTCCCCGTGCTATCTCCCCCCAACTCCCCACCCCCCACTGTCCCTCCCCCATTTCCCCCCAACATACCCCAGTGTATAGTGCTCCCCTCCCTGTGTCCATGTGTTCCTTAGTGCATATTTAACAACTTTGCCATAGTATTCAGGCATTACATTGTTATCAGTATTAGTCAAGTTTAATTATTTTATTCATTTTAAATTGAACTTGGTGTTATAAGTTCTATTATAGCTATTACCTTCTTTTAGCTATAAAAGTTCTTCAGGACATTATTTATATGAATTTTATCTGGCTTGTAAGGAAACACAAACCTCATAAAACACAAATTTCAAAAGATTTTTTAAAATTTTGGCCATTTTCAATAAATTGGAAAAGTGGAAGTTATTGAAAATATTTTTCAAAAAGAAAGTCTATAAAAATATTTTTTTTTTAATTGTGAAACACTTATCCATTAGCTCCACATTAAAATTTCCTTTCTCCCAAACTTATACAATGTCCTGAATTATTCAGGCAAGCAAAGATAAGTAAGGAGTCTAAATAATGTGGTTTGTTTTTTACCTTTAAAACTTGGACAGTGATTTGGAAGTGCAGCTTAGTACAACTCCTATTCTAAATAAAATTCTGCTCCATCTGCAACTCTGAACACGTAAACTGAAGGGGTGTTTCCCTTGGCCAGTGCCTGACCTCTGTGCACACCTTGGTCTGGCGTGACCTTGCCCACACTGCACACTGCAGCCATATAAATCAGATTTTTGACATGTTATAAAATGCAAGTCACAGCTCCCATTATCTGCAGCATTCAAAAACTTTTGAAACAGTGCATGTCCAACAAAATTTATTTTTTGTGTGAATGTAAGTTTTTATTGAGGGTAAGTCCTATTTGTTTGGAAAAAAGAAACAGTATGAGCCAGTGATTTTTAAAAATCAGAAAGATTTAATGTTCTCCGTCCTGCCTGTTCTCGTGCGTGTGTGCTCTTTCGATCACTTGCTCGCTCGCTCTCTCTGCCTCTCTGCTTGTCTAAGAGCCATTGGCTTTGAGAGAGACCTTGATATTACAGCTGTGTTAGCAGATTGAGATTTCTGTTAGAGTCTTTCTGTTTAGGTCAGGAATAAGTGTTCTTCATAGAAAAGAATTGAGAGCTTATAATCATACTGTAAGTATAAATGCTTCACCTCTTCAAATACATGTTGTAATTCCTTTGTTTCTGTTATAACAGGAAACTTCATATATAATTATGTCTTATTAGCTACATTGCTTTGCCAGATGCCAGACATTTTGTGTGTGTGTGTGGTTAACATTTTCTTTTTTTAAATTTATTTTAAGTTCTGGGATACATGTGCAGGACATGCAAGTTTGTTATATAGGTAAATGCATACCATGGTGGTTTGCTGCCCCTATCAGCCCTGGACATGTTTTAGAAGAAAGGTTTGCACAGATTGGTAAATGTAATGTGCAATCTATGGTAAACTTAAAAGTGCTTTTGTAAAAGTTTTAAAGGTTCTATAGAAGTGCAAAAACTTCAAATGCAATTACAGATTTTTCTATAGTACATTTTGGCCATTTTTAATAAATTGAAAAAGTAGAAGTTACTGATTCTACTTAAGAGTCAGATTGTAAATAAGCTTTGTGAAAAAGCAAAAAGTCAATTCAGTTCATTCAGTTTTATTTACTGTCTCATATCTTTCATGTAAAATTCCATATAGTACTCTACTATGTTAATAATGTTTACTAAAAATAAGCCTTATTAGACTTTTCTGCAGAGAGATATTTAAGATTAAATTATATTATTTAGGCAATGATTTATATTAAGTACACTTATATTATTTAATGTAGGTCTTTTAGTTTTACTTGTTCATATTTTTTGATATGTAATAGGTATCTAAAAATGCTGTAACTAAAATTTGTCCCTACTATATAAATGTCTTTATTATTTTCAACCTTTAAAAATATTGCTATTAGAATATTTGACATTTTATAATGCCCTTAAAAGAAGACAATTTTCCCTAAATTTTTTAGGTGCTGTTTTTTAACCCTAATCTCTTGACCAAGAATGAAACTATTTAAAAATTAAGATGCCAACAGGTAATTTCTTATACATTTATATGTTTTTTTCAATATGTGTCAACAGCAATAGAACAACAACAAAAAATGTATATTAACACAAGGCTGTATTATTCTCTTCCAACATCATTGGAAGAGATGTGAATATGAAATACTTCAAATATGAAATATTTGGTTTTTGGAGACCTTCCTTTATAACATACAACTATTTTATTTAGATTTATATATTTTATTGGTTTTACAACCTGATACATTCTAGCTTATTCTATACCTGAAATCAACTCAAATAATAAGGAAATAGAAGTCAGAATAAAAGTAGATTCAGAAACAGTGATTCAGGTGAGATTAGGTTTCTTTGCTGATAAAATAAACAGCAGGTGTTGAGATATGTCTGATTATAATCTGATTAAAACAAGAACATTAATTTTACCTGTGATAAAGTTACATTCCGTCCTCAGTGGAAAACCATATGTGATGACTCCCATGATGCTGCTGTAATCTAATGTAATGTAATGTAAATATTATTTTTTAGCCAAATTATTCTGGAAAATTTTTATAACCTTGTTGAAAGTTATTTCAGTAGAAAGAAGCATAGTATTGTGTAAAAAAGAAAAAAAATCTAAAAATTCATTTTGGTTGATTTTACTTTCTTTTTCACCAGTGCTCTGTAGTTCTGATTTCCTCTTTACATTTTTATACTCTTATAGTTATAATGTGATGCTGAAACATGATTTTCTCAATTCTAAAGTAGAACAAAAGTTTTAAAATTTGAAATTCTGATTGTGGAGATATCCGACTCATAGCAATTATATCTTAGCAAGTATTGATATTTTAGTGGCACAGAAATGCTAGATAATTTTTTAAATTAATATACTAGTTTTAATGTCAAATTGGAGTCCCAATGGGAGTAATGCCATTTTCTTCTTCCCATTAGATGATTCTGGGCCATTTCCTGGACAGAAACACTGAGGAACTAACAATGTACAATTTTAAAGCAATATAATTTCCCCTTTAAAGCTGAAAGATAAAATATTCAGCAATTTTCTCTTCTAATCATAAATTACTAGTATAATGACTCAATGAATCCTTCTGTTATTCTGTCTAATTTTTTCTATACAATGTGGCCAGGGATTTTTTATAAAAGGTCTTGGGGGTGTGAGGCTGCAAGGAAGGAGAAGTACCAAGGGAGAAAGAGAAGGCAGAGAGAGAAAGATAAAGGAAGGGTCAAAGATAAGGAAGTTGGGGCTGAAGAAAGAGGAAGGAGAGAAAATAAGCAAGAGAGAAGTAGAGGTTTATTTTCTTAATATTCTGAAAGATTTGGCTGTGTATCAAGCTATGACTTAGGTTTTTAGTTTTTCTTTATAGCTTTAGATATGTCTTTATATTTAGTAGCTATTACCTAAAATCTTGTAAGATTATTTTTGGTTTCTGACATTTAGATTGTCATATAGGAACATTGAAAGTTAATTTTGGAAATAAAAAGTTAATTATCTAAATCCTTTACCAGCCACAGTTTCAGATATTAATATATTTGAGACCTAATAGAAAAAACATGAATCTAAATTCTTGACAGGGGAACTCTAGGTAATACTGCCAAATCTCTGTAGTAAGTGAGAAAGGCCCTGTTTGTTCTAAGATCCTAATCACTTCCTTTTAATCCAACTAATAAAGATATTCCTTATTTCTGTTATATAGTGTCTAAGGCCATTATAGTTAATGTCCATATTTTTAGGACATAATTTTTCTCTCAAAGACTTAGAAGTCCAGGAAGTCTGTCAAATAAGGAATAGGATTAAGTATTTCATTATGAGAAAAAAATTCTTCATCCTAATTTTCAGAATTGCTACTTCAGTTTAAGATAGTTCTTTCTATTCCTTGTTGTATTACGAAAACTTTAATTTGCTTTTCTCTGTTTTATATATATATGTGCTTTAGATCACGAAGAGCCCTGTGGTCCCAGTCACAAGTCATTTTGCCTGAATGGGGGGATTTGTTATATGATACCTACTATTCCCAGCCCATTTTGTAGGTGAGTGAAATGGACTTGGGGGAGATGTTAACTTTATTTTTTATTGTCTACTAACTTCTTTGAGAAGTGATAAAGAGTAAACAAAAAATGTAAGATGAAAAGGTGTGAGACATTCTTCATATTTATGTAGGGTAAAATTATCCTTTTAAAACAAAACAGAATAGCACATAAAAATCTCACTAGTCAAGGTGTTTGTTTTGAAAATTGGTAATGTTAGTTTCTAGCCTAGGTATATTTTTAAAAATAATTTATTTTACTGAACTCTCTGATTTTAGCAATTTAAGGAAGGCAGTCTATGCTTAATATTGGCAAAACGGCTAGGGAATTCACTAATCCAAAAAACCCAATATGAGCTACTTTATTTTGAGTTTATAAAACATAAACACATAATAACTGAGTTGGTACCAAAACTTACACTTTATATATTAAAAAGCAAAAGAAGAGTTAAGTTTTTCTGATGGTGCTAGCAAAAAAAAACCCAAAAGGTGTCTTAGCCACTATTGTTTTAAAATAATATAACTCACTGTGAGTGTACAGTGACCAACAAAAAACTTCAAAATGGTACTTCTGTAGCCAGCTTCCTATGAGTTTGGTTGAACAGGATTTAAGTGTATATAATAAACCTCTTTTAGTATATGAGTTAACATCACAGTACTGCCGTATACTGTGACATTAACACCTAAGATCTCAAGGTATTTTGTAATGCATGTGAATTACTCTTTTTTTGTTCTTTAACTGAAATGAGAAGTATAGAATCTAGATTTAAGATCTTACTACATAAAAACGATAGAAAAGTAAAATTCATAGGAAAAGTTAGTTATCGGGTTGTAGTATGGAGGAGAGGAGGCAGAGAGAAATAACCTCATAATTATCTCAAGAACTTTTTAGGGCTTTTCATATGGGGAATAGTGCCCCCAGGTATTTTTCTTCTCTAGTGAATATGAAAAGGGAAGGGGATGGAGGAACAAATTAACAATTACTTAACACTTGTGATGTGCCTCAGTAGTATCCTTTTTTGGTTTTTTGATCTATTTACTGGAATATAATTTATGTATAATAAACTGCATTCATTTAAAGTGCACATGGATTAATTTTGACAAATGTTTGTAGCTGTGAAATCACCACGACCATCACATCTAGATACAGAACATTTCCATAGATAGTCCCCTCAAATTTTGTTGCTGCCCCACTCAACACTTCATTCTGGCAAACACCATAGAGAAAGGAGGCAGGGAAGACCTTAGAAAATACTTAAAAGAAAGAAAGAAAGAAAAGACAAGAAAAAAAAAGGAGATAATGAGAAATTAGGTGACATGCCAAAAGTCATATAGCTGGGAAGAAGAAAGAAGTGGCCTTTGAATAAAACTCGCAAGTTTCACTTAACTTTATAACATATTCATTCTGAATTCTTTCTAAGGTGATATGGCATATAGCATGTATAAAACAAAAATGCATATCAGAAGAAGTACATTTAATAATTAAAAAATACTAAAATTTTGTGTCCTGATTTTGATGATGACTACACGGGTGTAAAGACTATCCTTGCTCCACTGAATTGCCTTTGCTGCTTTGTCAAAAATCAGTTGATCGTATGTGTACAGGTCTGTTTCTGGACTATTCTTTTCCATTGATCTATGGTCCCTGTCTTTTCACCAATACCAGTCTTGAAAAACATAGCTTTATAATGAGCAATATCAAGTAGCATGATTCGTTAACTTTGTTCTTCAGCTCAGTGATCTTTAGCCTTATTTTCTAATAGGCAGTATTTAATGTTAAAAATTTTCAAATACATTTCTGTTTTGTCCTGCATTGTACAGTTTGTTTTCAGTTTTAGGTTTAAACATTTTTTCATTATGATTTCTTTTGTAATCTATAGGGTGTTCTCCTATCCTTTTGTATTTATATCTGATTTAATGGCATTGTAGGCAGCATACTTGGTCCATCAAGCTGTGCACTTAATATCTATCTGTGTACTAAGCATCTGTTATATCTCATTGAATAACTTGAAAGAAAGAACTAAGAATGCTGGAATTTGGAGATTCATTAAAATGGAAAGAAACCTAGGTTGTCATCCTGCCTTTGTACCTTGGATAGACGCATTTTTAGTGTATTTTCAAAAGTTACCAATGATAGAGAATGGCCAAGTTTTTTTGGCAGCCCACACCAGGTGTAAAAATCTATATAGTTTCTTCCTAATTTCAGAATGTAAGAGTAGTAATTAGGGAGTAGTTGAAACCATGCCCTATGAGTTCATGATGGATAGAGAATGAAGCAAGGTCACCACATTGCACAACAGCAGGAGGTTCTGTGGCTTGACACCCTCTTTGGAATGTGAATGTTGTATTCTGGAGTTGCTAAACACCCTGGAAGGAAGTGAAGTAGGGGAGCAGGGTAGGGAACAAAAGGGTGACTGAGAGAAAAGGAAAAAAATATAGTGATTGAGGGTTCAGTGACATTGAATGGCAGATATATTTTAAATCGTATTTTATAAAAATAACTGCTTTCCGGCGGGGCGTCCTGCCTCACGCCTGTAATCCCAACACTTTGGGAGGTTGAGGCAGGTGGACCACAAGGTCAAGAGATTGAGACCATCTGGCCAACATGGTGAAACCCAGTCTCTACTAAAAATACAAAAATTAGCTGGGCGTGGTGGCGTGCACCTGTAGTCCCAGCTGCTTGGAAGGCTGAGACAGGAGGATCGCTTGAACCCGGGAGGCAGAGGTTGCAGTGAGCCCAGATTGCGCCACTGCCCTCTAGCACTCTAGCCTGGCAACAGAGCAAGACTTCATCTCCAAAGCAAAACAAAACAAAACAAAATTGCTTTCCACTTACCTTAGGACCACATTTCTAATGTAGTCGTATAGGCTATAATAGCAATAGCTAAGGGTGATGAACTCATTTTCCAATCAACTTCATACTGTTTTCTGCATTTCCTGTTTCTATTACTGACATCTCAACCGTCTTGTCACTGAGAAATCCCAGACTTATCTTTGACTCTGTCATTGCCCTGCTATCCAGCTGTCAAATCATATTTCTACCTTTGCTGTATCTTTCATCACTCTAGTCCTTTCTGTTCCTACTATCATACTAGCTCAGAGTTTCTTAACTCCTTGTTTGGTCTATAGAAATAGTCCCTCACCAATTTTCCTGGAGCCTAATTCTCATCATTTCTCCAGTTAAACAAAAAAAAAACCCCTTCAGTGACAGCGCCCACACCTATCCATCTACCACTCATGAAATAATATCTCACTTTTTAACCTAGCTCTTTCAGCCTTCTACCATTTGGCCCTCAAACTGCCTTTGTGGCCTTTTATTCCTTGGTCTGTGTTCTAACTAGAACCATTCACTGTTTACATTAGATATACTTTGTGTTATGTTGCCTGCCAACCCCTCCTTTTTCTCCTCCTCCTCAGTCTACACGAAAATAAAAATGACAAGGCTGAAGACCTTTATGATGATCTACTTCCACTTAATGAATAGTAAGAGGTATATTTTCTCTTCCTTACAATTTTCTTTTCTCTTTCTTTCTTTTTTTGTTTTTTTTCCCTTAAGGACGAGGTGTCACTGGCTGGAGTGCAGTGACACAGTCTCGGCTCACTGCAAACTCTGCCTCCCAGGTTCAAGTGATTCTCCTGCCTCAGCCTTCTGACTAGCTGGGATTACAGGTGTATGCCTCCGTGCCCATCTAAATTTTGTGTTTTTAGGAGAGATGGGGTTTCACCATGTTGGCTAGGCTGGTCTTGAACTCCTGACTTTAGGTGATCTGCACACCTCAGCCTCTCAAAGTGCTAGGATTATAGGCGTGAGCCACTCTGGCCAGCAATGCCACCCCTCTTTTTTTTTTTTTTTAAGAGACAGGGTCTTGCTCTGTTGCCCAGGCTGGAGTGCAGTGGCTTGATCATAGTTCACTGCAACCTCAAACTCCTGCGCTCAAGTGATCCTCCTGCCTCAGCCTCCCAAGAAGCTGGGACTACAGGCACATATCACTGCACTTGACAATTTATTTTTTGTAGAGGATGGGGTTTTGCTATGTTGACTAGGTTGGTCTCACACTCCTGGCCTCAAATCCTGGCCTGAAGTGATCCTCCCACCTCAGCTTCTCAAGGTGCTGGGATTACAGGCATGAACCACTTTATCCAGCCCCCTTATGAGTTTCTTAATAACATTTTCTTTTCTCTAACTTATTTTATTATAAGAATACAGTATATAATACATATAACATATAAAATATGTGTTAATCGACTGTTTATGTTATCGCTAAGGCTTCCAGTCAACAGAAAGCTATTAGTAAAGTTTTGAGGGAGTCAAAAGTTATATGTGGATTTTTGACTACATGGAGGTTGGTGCCCCTAATCCCTGCATTGTTCAAAAGTCAACTATATTTATGCCTTTAGATATAAAATGTCTCTAGTAAGCATATAGTTGCATGTGTTTTTTGTTCATTTTGCTAATCTCTGTCTTTTATTAGATAATTAGTCTATTTATGTTTAAAGTAATTATTAATGAGAAAGGACTTAAGTAATTTTTCTATTTGTTTTCTACGTCTTATCACTTTTTTGTTTCTCATTTTCTGTATCACTGTGTTTTGTGTTTAATTAATTTTTTGCAGTAAAATTTTGGTTTGTTTGTTTGAGATTGCATTTCACTCTTATTCCCTAGGCTGGAGTGTAATGGCACGATCTTGGCTCACTGCAACCTCCACCTCCTGGGTTCAAGCAATTCTCCTTCCTAAGCCTCCCAACTAGCTGGGATTACAGGCATGCACCACCATGCCTGGCTAATTTTGTGTTTTTAGTAGAGATGGGGTTTCTCCATGTTGGTCAGGCTGGTCTCAAACTCCCAGCCTCAGGTGATTCACCTGCCTCGGCTTCCCAAAGTTTTGAGATTACAGGCGTGAGCCACCATGCCCAGCCTATAGCAAAGTGTTTAAATTATTTTCTCCTCTCCCTCTTTCTCATCCTCTTTCTTTCTCTCTTTCATTCTTTTCTTTCTTTCTTTTGCTGTTTCTTTTTTTCTTTCTCCTTTTCTCTCTTTTTCTAAAAAAAAAAAAAATTTTCTCATTTCCTTTTGTGTATATTCTATAGCTATTTTCTTTGTGTTTACCATGGCGATTACATTTAAACTTTTAAAGTTATAACACTTAATTTGAATTTATACCAGCTTAACTTTAATCACGTATAATAACTCAGCATATATTATAGCTCTGTCCCCACTTCTTTCATTTATTGTCACAAAATAATATTTTTATATGTTATGTGCCACAAAACATCAATTGAGAATTCTTCTCAATACACTGATGTCTTAAATTATGTAGAAGATAAAAATGGGGAGTTGCAAACTATTTTTACAATAATACTAGCTTTTAAATTTTTTCATGTATTTATCTTTATGGATATCTTTAATTCACTGTGTAGGCTACCTGAGCTTTTCTTGCACAGCAGGCCAAGTGATAATGAATTTTATCAGCTTTTATCTGGGAATGCCTTAAAAACTCGTAGTTTTGAAGGGTTATTTGTTGGATATAGGATTTTTGGTTCCAGTTGTTCTGTTTGTTTCTTTAGCCATTTTAGTTTATCGGCCTATTATCTTCTGGCTTGCATAGTTTTAATCAGAGAAATCTGTTGGTAATCTCATTGAGGATTCCTTCTATGTGAGGAGTCACCTCTCTTGCTGCTTTCAGGATTCTCTCTTTCACTTTTAAAAGTTTGATTATAGCGTGTTTCATTATGGGTCTCTTTGAGTTTATCTTACTTGGAATTCATTAACCTTTTTGGATATTTATAGTAATGTCTTTCATCAAATTTGGGAAGCTTTAAACACTTATTTCTTTAAATATTCTTTCTATCCCTTTCTTTTTTCTTTTTCTGGAACTCTCACGATAGGCATGTTGGTCCATTTGATGGTGTCCCACAGGACTCTTAGTCTCTGTTCACTTGTCTTCAGTCGTTTTTCTGTTACACAGACTAAACAATTGTCATTGCCTTATGTTCATCTATTTTAACACAATGTTTGAAAATTATAAATTTCCCTCTGAGAATTAATTTAGTTGCAGCTCACAATTTTTGATGTGTCATATTTTCATTTTGTTTAATTGAAATGTTTACTAATATCCTTTGAGACTTTTCTTTGATCTGTTAATTCTATGAAAGCATATTGCTCAATTTTCAGCATTTGTGGATTTTCCCGTTATATTTTATTGTTGGTTTCAAGTTTAATTCTGTTATAGTCAAAGAATATACTCTTTACAATTTTGTTCCTTTGAAATTTATTGAGACTTACTTTATGGCCCTTCATGTAATCTATTTTGGATAATGTTCCATGCACATTTGAAAGGGAGCAATTGATTGGTGTAACATTCTATAAATTTCAATTAAGTCACATTGGTAAATAATGCTGTCCAAACATTCTCTTTCCAGACTGATATTTTGCCTGATTATTCTATTACTTACTGAGATATGTATGTTAACGTCTTCAAGTATGATGGTAGATTGCCTGCTTCTCCTTTCGCCAGTTTTGCTTTATATATTTTAAAGCTATGTTAATTATTACATGTACATGAGTTTAGACTTCTGATGCGTTCTTATTTAATGACCCTTTTATCATTACACAATGTTCTGCTTTATCTTTAGTATTACTTCTTGCTGTAATGTCTACCTCTTTGCTGTTAATACAGCTTTCTACTTGTTGGTGTTTACACAGTGTATCTGTTTCTATCCTCTTACTTTTAACCTATCTGTATCTTTATGTTTAAAGAGTGTGTTTAATAAACATTATATATACAGGTTTTAAAAAAATTCAATCTGATAGTCTCTATCTTTTAATTGTATGATTTAGTCCATTTGCATTTAATAAACGTACTGATGTGGCTAGGTTTAAGTCGACCATCTTGCTGCTATTTTCTCATTGTCCCGTTAGCTTGTTAAAGCATCTCTTCTTCCCTCCTATTTTTTGGCTAATTAAGTATTTTC
The DNA here is from genome assembly GCA_963574635.1 of Cheracebus regulus. NCBI lineage: Eukaryota > Metazoa > Chordata > Mammalia > Primates > Pitheciidae > Cheracebus > Cheracebus regulus. The sequence continues at coordinate 30,823 of CAUYQU010013907.1, read as the reverse complement.
AAAGTTCCCACTTTATTTTCTTCATTGTTCTCTTGAGTTATACCTTTCTATATTACTCGTTGACTAATTATCCTAGATATTACAATATACATTTTTAATTTATTACAGTCTACCCTCAATTAGTACTTTTGCTGAACAATGCAGGTATCTTCTAACAGTTTAAATCCATAATCACTTTTTTCCCTTTGTACTATTGTTATGCTGTCAGATACATTTAGTGATTAGTCCATTTGCATTTCACACAATTTTTGAAATAGGTGGTTTTAACTTTATTCTCTTCTTGTCTTCTGTTTATCCTATCTCTTCTTTGCTCCTTTTTTTTCCTATGGGAGATTTCACTTATCCTTTCTGGCCCAACCCAGCTTTGGACTGAGTGGCTGAGTCTTTGTTCTCTCCACTCTGAAGGTTAGGCACTTGGAGCTTTCGAGCTAAGCTTTGTAGCCGCTTGTTCCATACAAGTTCAAAATCTGACAAAAATCTGGCTGGGAGGAAGATACCTGTTATGTATTTGTTGTAGGCCCCAACTACAACAAGTTTAAAATACATAATATGTTCACATTTTTCAAAGATCAAAACCAAAAAATATGTATTTCTCTCATTTCCGTCTCTGTTAACATTTTTCCTCCGGGTGTACTATAAGCCCTTATCTAAACTGCCAGTGCTTCTTTTTACAAATTCAAGGAAATACAAATGCGTGCTTTAACCTCCCGTTCTTAGTAGAATGGTTCTTAATATATAATAGTCATTCAATAAGTATTTGTCAAATTAAGCAAAGAAGAAACATTGTATTCTTGTGTGGTCCCATATGGTAGCCAGGAGCCATGTGTGGCTACTGAGCACTTGAAATGTGGCTAGTGTGATTGAGAACGTAATGGAGATGTGCAATGAGCATCAACTAATCCTTAAATTTTGAAGACTTAGTATGAAAAAAATAATGTAAACTATCTCAATAACTTTTATATTGATTACATGTTGAAATGATAATATTTTTGATATATTGAAGCAAAAATATGTTACTGAAAATAATTTCACCCTTTTTTTGGGTTTTTTTTTTTTAATGTGGGTACAAAAATTTGGGTCAGGCATGGTGGCTCACACCTGTAGTCCCAGCACATTGGGAGGCCAAGGCAGAAGGACTACTTGAGGCCAGGAGTTTTGAGACCAGCCTGGACAACATACTGAGACCTCTTCTTTACCAAACAGAACAAAACCAAAAAAATGTGGTGATGTGTGCCAATAGTCCCAGCTACTTAGGAGGCTAAGATGGTAGGATCGCTTGAGCCCAGGAGTTCAGTGCTGCAGTGAACATGATCATGTGACTATACTCCAGCCTGGGCAATAGAGTGGAAACCCTGTCTCTAAAAAAGATAAAAATAAAAATAATTAAGAAAAAATTTAAAACTAGATACTTTATTTCTTTTGGGTAGTGTTGCTATATATACTAGTCTGTGTTTCTTTTTTCTCAAAAACATATCCTGGATATCTGCTTATTTTAATACATGGCTTCTCAATTATTTTTTACAACCGGAAGGTATTCTGTTTGTCTGAATGTACCATTGTTTATTTAACCAAGCCTCTATTGATTAATATGGTACATACAATTCAGCAGTATACAGTGTCTGCCATCATGCCCAGCTAATTTTTTTTACCTTGCACGTAAATCTGTGCATGTATGAAATTATATAATCATGTATCGGTAAAATAAAGTCCTGGAAGTGAGATTGCTGGATTAAACAGAAATGCATTTGTAACTTGAATATATGTTGCCAAATTGCTGTCCATAGAGATTATACTAGTTTGACTTCCCACCAATATATTTGGGTACATGATTGTCTATAACCTTGCAACAGAATTGTCAAACTTCTGGAGTTTTTCAAATCTGATAGATAAGAACATAGTATCTCAGCGTTCTTTTAATTTTTATTTTCCTAGTTATGAGGAAAGCTGGGCATTGTTCAGTTGTTTAAATACTAATTAAAATCTTTTTGATAAAGTATTTGTTTACATATTGCTTTTATATCAGGAAGATTAGCCTTTTTTATAGATAATTATTTATAGCTTCTTCTTCCTTTTGCCTAGCTTATGGTGTTTAGTTTTCCATGCAGTTGTGTTTCGGTTTTGCTGCAGTCAAATTTATCTATTTTTTTTTAAAGCTCTTCAAGTTTGAGTCATACTTTTAAAAAAGACTTTCTGGCCAGGTGCAGTGAGTTGCGCCTGTAATCGCAGCACTTTGGGAGGCTGAGGCAGGTGAATCATCTGGGGTCAGGAGTTTGAGGCCAGCCTGGATAACATGGTGAAACCCCGTGTCTACTGAAAATACAAAAATTAGCCAGGCATGGTGGTGAGCACCTGTAATCCCAGCTACTCAGGAGACTGAAGTGGGAGATTCTCTTGAACCTGGGAGGTGGAGGTGGCAGTGAGCCAAGACCATGTCACTGCACTCCAGCCTGGGGCAAGAGAGCAAGACTACATGACTCCATCACACACACACAAAAAAGTCTTTCCAACTCTAGCATCATAAGGAGTTTTTTCACATTTCAAGTACTTCAAAAAAAAAAATGACATCTTTGCAATTTTTTTTCTTTTTCTTTCTTTCTTTCTTTTTTTTTTAGACAAGGTCTTGGTCTCTCACCCAGGATGGAGTGCAGTGGTGCGATCATGGCTCACTGCAGCCTTGATCCTGTGCTCAAGTGATCCTCTGGTCTCAGCCTCCTGAATAGCTGGGACTATAGATGTGTGGTATCATGCCCAGCTAATTTATTTTATTTTTAGTAGAGACAGTCTTGTTCTGTTACCCAGGATGGTCTTGAACTTCTGGTCTCAAGTGATTCTCCCATCTCAGCCTCCCAAAGTGCTGGGATTATAGGCATGAGCCACTGTACCCAGTCTCTGTTTGGATGATGTATATGGTTTAAGATATAGATCCAAATTTATCTTCTTTAATATGGTTACTGTCTTAGTCTGTTTCTGCTGCTGTAACAAAATACTTGAGACTGGATAATTTATAGACAGTAGAAATTTATTTCTCACAGTTCTGAAGGCTTGGACATCAAAGATGAAGACACCAGCTTTTGGTGTCTGATGAGGGCCTTCTTGTTGCAAGTTCACATAGCAGAAGGGGCAAATGCTGTGTTCTCACGTGGCAGAGGGCAGAAGAGCAAAAAGGGACAAACACTGTGTCCTCACATGGCAGAAGAGTAGAAGAGCATTCAAAAAGCCTAAGCTAGTATGCTTTAGCCTTTTTATAGGGAACTGGTCCATTCATGAGGGTGAGGAAGGCCCCAACTCCTTATACCAGCACAATGGGGATTATGTTTCAACATGAATTTTTGGAGGGGATACATAGCACCCATCCAGTCTTCCGAATATTATCAGTTTATATATCATAATTCCCATTATAATGTCAGTCCTATGAGGGCAGAAATTTTCATCTGTATGTTTACTGTTAGAACAGCACTTGAAACATAGTACTCAATAAATATTTATTAAATGAATTAATTCCCCTACTGATTTGAGATGCCAACTTTGTTATATGTGAAATTCTACATTATTTATTTATTTATTGAGAAGGAGTCTTGCCCTGTCACCCAGGCTGGAATGCAGTGACGTGATCTTGGCTCACTGCAACGTCTACCTCCTAGGTTCAAGCAATTCTCTGCCTCAGCCTCCCCAGTAGCTGCAATTACAGGTACCCGCCATCATGCCCGGCTAATTTTTGTATTTTTAGTAGAGACAGGGTTTCACCATCTTGGCCAGCCGGTCTTGAACTCCTGACCTCATGATCCACCCGCCTCAGCTTCCCAAAGTGCTAGGATTATAGGCGTGAGCCACTGTGCATAGCCAAAATTCTATTTGTATCTATTCTTACTGGAATTCTTTTTTCTTTTGGTCTGTCCATTTATTATGCAGTAGCAATCTCTTCTAATTGTTGAATCTTTTTAGTGAGTTTAATATATGGTAAGTCTAGTTTTTGCATCCCTCCCCTTGTACCGTGGCTGTCCTTGCTTTTTAATTTGTCTGTATGAACTTTAGAATCAGTTCAGAAGAACAAATATGAATTTTAATAATTATATTAAATTGATAAATTTCCTTTAGGAAAGTTTGTTTATGATGCTGAGTCTTCTTATCCAGGATTGATATGTCTTCCCTTAGTTCAAATCCTTTTTTGTACTTCAAGAGTGTTTTTAACATTATATATGTTTTGTACATTTCTGAATTTTTTCCCATAGATTTCATTTTCTGTTACTGGGGTAAATCAGTTTCCATACATAAATCTATGCTTAAAATCCTTCAGTGACTCCGTCTCACTCAGATAAAAGCCAGTGGCCTATAAAACCTTAATGATATGGCCCCTATTATTGTTCTCACCTCATATCCTGCTACTATCCAATTTCTCAATCTACTGCAGCCAAATTAGTATCTTGGCTATTCCCTGATGCCAGGAAAGTTCCTGACTTAAGGTGTTGCCCTGGCCTTTCTGTCCTGTGTTGAATGCTTTCTCCCCCAATATCCTCATGGCAGACTCCCTCTCATCCTTTTAGTCTTTACTATTAACCTTTCAATGATGCCTCCCAGACCACTTTTTAAAAAGTAAAACCCATTCTTCTCCTGTTCCCTCTTTCTTCCTCTCTTACCATCTACCAACATACTATATAATTTACTTTACATGCTGTCTCTCCAAGCTAGAATGTAAGTCCCACAGAGTTCCCTGATATTTTCTGTACATCTAGAACAGAAAGAAATTTTTATGTTTTTTTGTTCCCTGATATTTTCTGTGCATCTAGAACAGGCATAGAGTAGGTTTTCAATAATTATCTGTTGAGTGAATGAATGCCCCACTACTTTGTTGACTTCTTTTATAGTATGTAATAATTTTTCTGTTAATTCTCATAGGTTTCTCATTATGTAGGATACAATTTGATAAAGCAGAGTAATCTGAAACCCAAGTCAAGCTTTATATCTTTTATAAAGCTTTTCTGGGTAGAATTAGCCATTCAGCCCTGTGGCAGAGGCTGTTAAGTGTCCAATAACTATTTATGTGGTCCACTGCATTTGCCAGCCTCACTTACAGTTAGACTGGGTCTATGTGATGAGATTCTGGACAGTAGCTTATGGGGAAAGGGATGCAAGCCTGTCACAAGTCTAGCCCTGAAAAACCAACTCCTGAAAAACTCCATCTCTCATTTCTCCTGCCTTAGTGACCTTGAAGGCCATGTTCTCCAGGTATCAGAGCCAAGAAATGGAGAATGGCTGCCCGACTGACATTGGGCATTAGACTGTAATGTGAAAAAGGATTAAACTTTCATTGTATGAAGTCACTAGTATTTGTACGTTTGCATTCAATGGCAGCTAGTACTAACTTTGTTGACTGTTATATGCCGACACAACTTTGTTGACTGTTATATGCCGACACTGTACCCAGACATATTTCTATCTTATATCTCTCTCTACTGCACTTAGTGTTTATATGTCTGTTGCTCTCTAATAGAATCTAAGTCCCTTGGGACTGAAGAATTCTCTTATTTGTCTTTGAATCTTCTACATCTGGTATATATCATATAATTTAATAACTACTCAAATATGTTTCTTGAGTGAATTTTTGAGAAAAACTAAGATGGAAAAGGATTTGGAAATCTGAGTCACTAAAAAAATAGGGGTGTTTAATACCAGGCAAAGAAGAGTGGGAAGATGATGAGATGAAATTCTATGAAGAGTATCTTTGCAATACAGATTTTTAAATACTAATGGAGTTGAATTAGTAACAAAAAATAAAAATTTTCTCACATTAGAGAAAATTAGGAGATGAATTATTTCATAAAAAGTTATTTGTAATTTTGTACAGAAATGTTACTGAAATGATTTTTGCCTTTATCTAGTTTATTTTTTTCTCTCATATTTTTTCTCTCATTAAATTTATAACACATCAGATCTCTGGAAATCTCAAGTTTTTCTTAGTCTACTAGAGTATCAGAGTGGGAAAAGACTTAAATGGGGAGAAGATCATGAAAATAGCCTTAAAAACACTATTAAAATAATTTTTCTCTTATTTACACCTATCTCATCCTTTTTACAAAGTTTCTCAACCAATATGTGTTAAAGAAAATTCCAAATATAGAGATAATTCTGTCCATCAAGTAGCGATGTGTAATACTGATATTTATAGATCTTTATAATTCCCATAATACATTTCACTGGAAGCATTCAAAGTTTGATCTATAATTAATTTATTTTCACATTCTGACACAACCATTTCATCTGATTCCTACCAAGACTGTAAACAGATGTAGTAATAATAAATATAATATTGGGATCTAGTAATATTATGTAGATGAATGATCTAAGCAAGTCACTAGTTTCTGTAAAAAATAAATGGTTATAAATAGGAATTTGGTACTTTTTTCAATTTTGTGACCAAATCTCTTCTTTGCTACTTTAAGAGATTTTATGTCAGGAACTGTTATCTAGTTTTCTGATCTTCCAAAAGTGTGTTCTTTTGTACCTCTTTATTTCATTGTCTTTTATAGCTAAACATACATGCTCTGTTAAAAAAACAAAGCTCATTTGTTTAATAATGTGAATAATTGATCTTCAAACCTTTGTAGTTAAAAGATTTGTACTACTCAATGAAGTTAGTATATTTAGGGAATAAATAGCCCCATGGACTACTGTGTGACCATGGTATTATCACAATCTGAGGTCTCCCCTCAGCGTGCATTATTAAGAATTTAATGAAGTACATTGTGAGGGATCTCATTTCTCGCAGCAGATACGTAATGATTAGGCTTACAGAGCTGGTGTCTAAAGTAAGCATTCTTATTTATTTATTTCTTGAGATGTGGCTTCATTATGTTGCCCAGGCTGGATACTTCAATATGTTAATGTGTGATGATATATAACTGACACAGACTTGAGTTGATGTGACCCAGGCATTCCTTTTCTCTGTACACTGACATACATGGGAAGCCAAATTTGTAATCAGAATGTTTTTAATGGGTATAGAGAGAACAAGAAAACAACAAGAATTTATGTAATTTGAAAGTGTATCTATAATTAGTCTGATACAATTATTTCCACAAGAGAAATAATCTGACTTAGAACTGTAATGCATGAAGTCTTCTGGCTACAATTCCTTCTCTATTTAACAGCGCTTAGGTAGGCACTGCCAATGTTTGCCCTGGTGCCTTTCATTTCTGTGAGTGTCCCCTGCAGACCAACTCCTCAGACTGACAGCTCTTTCTTTAGATATGTTAATGCATATTCAGCCAGTCTCTATTAGTTAAAGGAGCTTCGATTTATTCTGCTCTGATTCATTGACTTTATAATTCAATTTGTATTATATAATCTTATTTCTTTCAGCTCCAAGTATTAGACATCACATCAGTTTCCCACTTGTACTTAATACACAATCTCAATATTGTAGAGGTGTGATATAGTTTGGATATGTATCCTCTCCAAATCTCATGTTGAAGTGTGATCCCCAGTGTTGGAGGTAGGGCCTAGTCGGAGGTGTTTAGGTCATGAGGGCAGACCCCTCAGGAATGGCTTGGTGCCCTCCTCATGGTAATGAATGAGTCCTTGCTTTATTAGCTCATGTGAGATCTGATTGTTTAAAAGCGTATGTTGTCTCCCTCTTTTCTCTCTTGCTCCCTCTCTTGCCAGGTGATACACTGGCTCCCCTTTACCTTCTGCCATGATTGTATACTTCCCGCAGAAGCATGAGTCAAGATAAACCTCTTTTTTTTTTTTTTTTTTTTTTTGGGACAGGGTCTCACTCCAGAGTGAGACCACTCCCAGACAGGAGTGAAGCAGTGCAGCAGTCATGGCTCACTGCAGCCTCTACCTCCCTGCTTCAAGCAATCCTCCCACCTCAGCCTCTAGAGTAGCTGGAATTAGAGGCACATGCCACCATGCCCTCTAATTTTTAAATTTATTGTAGAGACAGAATCTTCCTACGTTGTCCAGGTGGTCTTGAACTCCTGGGCTGAAGCAGTCCTACTCCCTTGGCCTCCTAAAGTTCTGGGATTACAGGTACGAGCCACCATGCCTGGCCTCTCTTTTCTTTATAAATTACCCAGCCTCAAATAATATTCCTTTATAGCAATGCAAACAGACTAAGACAAAGTATATTACAAATATATTGTTGTGTTGCTTATTTTAAGTGTCTTCATCTAGGCCCTGACTTTCAGAAATATGATTCTTGTGGCCAATATATCATTCTTTTACTTCAGTCTTAAAGAAAGCACATAGATTTTTAAATTCTGTTAGACAGTTTCATGCCTGAGCATTATCAATATCAGTTCTGATTAAAACAATTTGCTTTGTGTACAGCTCAGGTAGCTCATATCAAGTACTCATATACCTCCTTTTTACTAATAAAAATAATAAACTCTGTACAAGTACAAACACTATTTGAAGGCACTAGAGAATGACTAAAAGCAGGAAGAAACAGAAAAGTAATTGACATATAGAAGAAAGAAGCGTCACGGGGTGAGTTTACCATTTTTATGGCTTTTTTGCCTGAGGACAGGCCTTAATCAATTCCACACATAGTGGTAAAATGGGGTAGAAACGTGCAGGCAGTCATGACAGCTGGAAACGGAATGTCCTGAAGAGAGCCACAGAGCGGGAGCCTGAGTTCTTCATGTGCTTTATATGCCCATATCTCTGGGTGGCCTTGAATCTGTATGCAGAGAGGACTCCAGATAGCCCAGGTAAGGCTAAGAAAAGTGAACAGATGTTTCAACTGTTGCAAAAGTAGGGGAGATAGAGTTTAGAGTTTCAGTTAAGCCAAGACCAGTTTTGTCCAGGCGGATCTTGAACTCCTGGGCTCAAGCAATCCTCCTCCCTTGGCCTCTCAAAGTTCTGGGATTACAGGCACGAGCCACCATGCCCAGCCTCTTTTTTTCTTTATAAATTACCCAGCCTCAGATATCCCTTTATAGTAATGCCAAAGGTTTTACTTATTCTAATAAAACAAAATATTTGTACTCTAAAAAGGAATGTAACAGAATCTAGAATCTACAACATGTCTCTCATACAGTCTGGGTTAGAATTCAAAATGACTAGACAAATGAGGATAGAAAAATGTGATCCATACTCAAAAGTAAAGAAGATCAGTGGAGTCTGACCTTGAGATGAACCAAATATTGCAATTAGCAGATAATGATTTTAAATCTTAAGAATTTATTCTCAAGGATATAACAGAAAATATGCTTATTATCAATGAGTAAATATGAAACCCCAGCAGAGAAATAGGAAATATGGAAAAATAATTAAATAGAAATTCTAGAACTAAAAAATAACATCTGAAATAAAACAATTTCTGAGTAGGCTTAACAGTGGATTGGAAAACAGAAGAAAGAATAGGTGTATTTGAAGATCTGTTGAAAATACCTATATGAAAAACAGATTTTTTAAAAATTTTTATTTATTTGAGCAGGAGTCTCACTCTGTCACCCAGCGAGAGTGTAGTGGCGTGATCTTGGCTCACTGCAACCTCTGCCTCCCAGGTTCAAGTGATTCTCCTGCCTAAGCCTTCCAAGTAGCTGGGACTACAGGCATATACCACCACACCTGGCTAATTTTTGTATTTTTAGTAGAAATGGGGTTTCAGCATGCTGGCCAGGCTGTTCTTAAATTCCTGACCTCGTGATCCGCCTGCCTCAGCCTCCCAAAGTGCTAGGATTACAGGTGTGAACCCCAATTTTTTTTTTTTTAAACAAAATCCTCAGTGACTTGTCGAACAATGTTAGATGATATTGAAGTACTTGTAATTGGGAACCCAGAAGGAGAAAAGAGAATACAGCAGAAAAAAAAAATATTGAAAGAAATTATGGCCCCCAATTTTCCAAATTTAGTGAAAGCTAAAGTTTCATATTTAAGCTCAACAAGCACCAAACAAACTTAGACACATCATAGTCAAATGGCAGGAGAAAAAAAAAATAAAGAGAAAATCTTGAAAACAGTCAGAGAAAATGACACATTACATATGGGGAAACAGCAGTATGAATGGCAACTGATTTCTTATCAGGCATTATGGAGACCAAAAGTTAGTGGAAGGAAATATATATTTTTTTTATTGCATTTTAGGTTTTGGGGTACATGTGAAGAACATACAATATTGTCGCATAGGTACACATGTTGCAGTGTAATTTGTTGCCTTCCTCCCCTTCACCTATATCTGGCATTTCTCCCCATGCTATCTCCCCCCAACTCCCCACCTTACACACTGTGATTCTGCCTCAAATACACAGTTCCCATAGCAACTACCATATCATCTGATCCTAAAGCTATTTTTGAGATGCAGATAAGTTTCTTAAGAAAATGTATCCACATCTCCAGGTAAATTTCTTTCCTAAATCCACTCTACTCCCAGTGACACCAGCAAGTTTTCATTTCGACTGAAAATGTGCTAGAGCAAGTGTATCTGTTTGTGTTCTGTTTATTGATTTGATAGTTTATTGAAACTGAAGTTCACATTTACTTCAAGTAAGACTTTTTACCTTTTCTTGTTTATTTCACAGCTTAATTGAGATATAGTTAACACATAATAAACTGCATATACTTAAAAGGTAAAATTTGATAAGTTGAACATATCATATGTACAGATCATGATTTCTTTATACATTCAACTATCTATGGATATTTGTGTTATTTCCAATTTGGAGCTATTAAAAAGAAAGTGGTTATGAACATTCATGTCCAAGCCTTTACATGGACATGTGTTTTCATTACCTAGGAATGAAATGTCTCAATAGTATGGAAGGCATATTTTAATTTCCTAAGAAACTGCCAATTTTTTTGTCAAAATATTTTTTCCATTTTACATTCCCACTAGTAAAGTAAGGTATAGAAATTTAATTGCTATCCTTGCCAACACTTAATATGATCCATATTTCTCATTTTAGCCATTCCTATAGATATTAATGGATTTATCATTTCTGTTTTAATTAGCACTTCCTAAGTGACTAATGGCATTGACCATATTTTTATGTGCTTATTTGCTACACATATATCTTCATCCATTTAAATGTTTTGCCCATTTTTTAAACTGGGTTGCTTATTATCTCATTATTGAATTTTGAGAGTTCTTTATATGTTAGAGATACAAATCCTTTGTTGGCTAGATGATTTGTAAATATTGTGTGCCAGTCTATTGCTTTCCCTTTCATTCTTTTAATGGCTTTGTTCAAAGAGCAGAAAGTTTTAGTTTCCATGAAATTCAAACTACCACTTTCTCTTTATGGATTGTACCTTTGGTCATATGTTTAAAAAATCTTTGCTTAACTCAAGAGCTAAAAATTTGCTGCTGTGTTTGTTCCAGAAGTTTCATAGCTTTAGGAGTTACATTTAGCTCTGTAATTGATTTAATTTTTGTGTTTAATGATATAAATTATCCTCCAAACCCTGCTACATGGAATCCCAGAATTTTTATATCCTGCATTTTCATTTTCATTCAGTTCAGAGCACTTTCAAATTTCCCTATTGGTTTCTTCTTTGTATTTTGGTGTTTTGATTTTAGGAGCATAAGTGTTTCAGTTTGTAATATTTTCTCTATGAATTGATTTATTTCTCATTATGAGATAATTTTTAAAAAAATTCCTGGCACTATTCTTTACTCTGAAATCTACTTTGTTTGAAATTAATATGGGCACAATAGATTTCTTTTGATTAGTGTTTGCATGGTAAACATTTTGTGTTTAAATTGTACTTCTTGTAGGCATCATATAGGTAGCTCTGGCTTTTTCATCTGACTTAACAATCTCTGTTTTGGGGGGGGTATTGATACCCTTACATTTGTATTTGTTTTCTATTACTGCATAACAATTTACTTAGAAATGTCATTGTTTAAAACAATATCCATTCACTGTACCCCAGGTCTGTTTCTGAGAAGTCCATGTGCACTCAGATGGCTTCTCTGCTTAATGTCAAAATCAACATGTTGGTTGTGCTGGTCTCTAACTGGGAGTATCTGTGAAGGAGTTTGCTTTCAGGTTATCAGTTGTTGGCAGAATTCTGTCACTTACTGTAGGACTGAGGTCCCTATTTCCTCATTGGCTGTTAACTGTGAACTTCTTTCAAATTATAGAGGTTGCCCAGGTTCCTCACCTCATGGTCCCCTCAGTCTTCAAGCCAGCCATGGCATATCCCATTTTTTTGTGCTTTAAATCTCTGATTCCCAGCAGAAAATTTCCTGCTTTTAAGAGTTCAGTAATTAGATTAAGCCACCCCCACCCCCAGATAATCTCCCTTTGCCATGTAATTTAATATAATCACTGATTTTATTATCTCATCACATTCACAGTCTTGTAGATTATCAGAGGGATATTTTGTGAATCCTTCTGGGATTTTGTCTACTGTTACCACTAGGATGATTATTGATTTAGTCAGGTTTAAATCTGTAACTTTGTTTTCTACTTTTTCTACTTGTTTTTGTTTTCCTTTTTCTATTTTTAAAGTTTTTACTTTATTATTCTGTATGATCTAATTTGTTAGAATAGCTATAACCCTGTTTTATTATTTTAATAGTTGCTTAATGGTTTATAGTGTACACAGTCTGCCTTCAAGTGATGTTATGTCATTTCCCATATAGAATAAGAACTTTACAGTAGTATACTTCCATTTCTTCTCTCTTGGCCATGTGTTATTGTGTAATACATTTTATTTCTACATATGATATAAGCTGTGCAGTACATGGTTACTATTTTTGTTTAAATAGCCAATCATCTCTTAATGAGTTTTTAAAAAAATAATAAAGTAACTTACACGTATACCCACCTAGTAAACATTTCCAAGACTTTATTTTGCATAGATTCTTATTTTTAAATTTTTATTTATTTATTTTTTTATTGCACTTTAGGTTCTAGGGTACATATGCAGATCATGCAAAATTGCTGCATAGGTACATACATGGCAAGGTGGTTTGCTTCCTCCATCCCCCTGTCACCTATATCTGGCATTTCTCCCCATGTTATCTCTCTCCAACCTCCGCACCCTCTGCGGTCCCTCCCCTACCCACCCCACAGACCCCAGTGGGTGGTGCTCCCCGCCCTGTGTCCATGTGTTCTCATTGTTCAACTTATTTTTATATAGTATCATTTTTCTTGTGCCTGAGAGATTATCTTTAACATTTCTTATAATGTATTTCTCTTGGTGATAAATTATATCAAATTTTATAGGTCTTTGCATCACTTTTATTTTCAAAGTATATTCTCAGTAGGCATAGAATTCTAGTGTTTTATTTCTTCTCAATACTTGAAAGATGTTGCTCTACTATCTTTTGCTTATGTTGTTTCTGACCCCCCTAAAAAAATCTATTGTAATTCTTATCTTTTTTTTTGTTATTGTTTTTTCTCTGGATGCTTTTAAGATTTTTCTCTTCATTACTGGTTTTGTGCAATTTGATTATGATGTGCCTTTTTGTAGTTTGCATTTCTTGGGCTTGGGGCTCATTGAGCTTCTTGAAACCATGTTTATAATTTTCATCAAATTTAGAATTTTTTTGGTCATTATTTCTTCAAATGTATTTCTTCCTAAATATTCCTTCAGTGACTCATATTATATGTATTTTACAATGTGTGAAATTGTTTCAGAGCTTTCTTCAATTTTCTCTCCCTCTATTTGTTTATGTAGTTTTTATTGCTATTTTCTTTAACAATGCCTAATGTGTTATTAATCTCATCCACTGAAATATAGTTTATATCTGTCTATATCAATCTATATATATATGATTCATGTTTTTATTTAACCTGTTAAATCTTTTCCTTAGCTTCCTGAATATTTGGAATGCAGTTATAAAACCTGTTCCAAGATTCTTTCTTGCTCAGTTCTGGGTTGGTTTCAATTGATTGATTTTTCTCATTATGGGTTGCATTTTCCTGCTTCTTTTCATGCCTGTAATTTTTTATTGGACGCCAGACATTGTAAATTTTACCTTGTTGGGTGCTGAGTATTTTTGTATTTCTATAAATATATTCAGTTTTGTTTCTGGTATGCAGTTAAATTACTTGGAAACATTTTGATCATTGCTGTTAAGATTTGTTAGGTGGGATCAAAGCAGTGTTTAGTCTAGGGCTAAGTATTCCCCACTGCTGAGGCATGACCCTCCTGACTACTCTACACAATGTCCTGTGAATTATTAGTTTTTCCAGTTTTGCTGCGGGAGGCAGGCTATTTTCAGCTCTGTTTGCATTTCCTGTACTTTTCCCTCAAACCATTCACTTGATTCTTTTCCCAGTTTTAGTTTCTTCATGTAAATGTGCTGATCAGCACTCTGTTGAATATTCAAGGGACACCTGATGCAGATCTCAAGAATTTTCTCTCCATGCAGCTCATTCTTCAGCTACATTTTGCCCTAAAAAGTTTGGCCACTTTGACTGCCAACATCTCAGTTTCAGCTTCTCAACTCAGGGAGTCTGAAAGTGCCCCCCACTCAGGCATTCCCTCACAGAGCCAATGCTAGGAAACTCTCTAAGGGAGTCATTTGAACAATCACAGCAAAGCTCTGTTTGTTTCCTGTCTTTTGGAGTTCACTTGAGAACCTAATATTCAATTTCTTGGAAACTATTTTTTTTAAATACTTTGTCTGCCCTTTTCATTGTTTCAGACAGAATGGTAATCCCAGTTACTTACTCCATCCTGTCTAAAAGTGGCCATCTACATATATATTTTAAAGTCTAATATATCAAATTTTTAAAGTATGAAAGTGATATGGTTTGGCTGTGTCCCCACCCAAATCTCATCTTGAATTCTAGTTCCCATAAGCCCCATGTGCCATGAGAGGGACCCAGCGAAAGGTAATTTAATCATGGGTTTGGTTACCCTCCTACTGTTCTCATGACAGTGGGTGAGTTCTCACAAGATCTGACGGTTTTATAAAGGGCTTTCCCCACTTTTGTTCTGCACTTCCCCTTGCTGCCACCATGTGAAGAGAGGAGGTTTGCTTCTCCTTCTGTCACGATTGTAAGTTTCCTGAGGTCTCCCCAGTCATGCTGAACTGTGAGTTAATTAAACCTCCTTTATAAATTACCCAGTCTCTGCTATGTCCTTATAGCAGCATGAGAATAGACTATTACAGAAAGATATATGTGATTCTAGAGAGATGATGCAATTGAAATAACTAAGGAGTAGTGATACCATAGAAACTACCTTGGCTATGATTATTAGAATTTTTGCCTCTTCGACCCAAGTATTCAACATTTATATGTTGTCTTACCTAGAGAGATCACTAACACTCAGAGCTGAGATTATCCTGGCTTTTATATTTACCATAAATGTAAAAATATTAAATTGTAAAATTCTGCTCCTCAAATTTTCAATGGGAGTCAGATCTTGCAAGATACTCTAAAAACTGAGGTATACATAGAGGTAGAAGAGGATTTCTACAGTTACCATATAGATTCAAGCTCATAAGCATGTTATAATCAGACACTGATAGTCATCACACTAGTGGAAAAATTTTATAGAGCAATCTAGTAAGTAAAAATGAAGAAATTATAAAGATGAAATCTATCATTTTATAAATGCTTGTGGATACCATAATTTACATTCCCTTTTTATTGTTTATGGACATTTGGATTCCTTCCATGTTTGGGCAATTATAAAATATGATGCAATGAACATTTCTGTATGTGTTTTCTGGTACATATGGACACATATTCCTTTAGAGTACATACTTAGGAGTATTATTCCTGAGTCATGTGTTACCCATATTATTAGATTTACCAGATAATGTCAAAAGTGCTTATAGTCCATTAGCAAATAAGAATTACTTTTGTTTCTCACATACACCTACACTTAGTGTTTTTCCATTTTTAGATTTTAAAAAATCAGAGAAATTACATGTTATATTTATTCATTTTTCCTTTTTTTTTTTTTTGAGACAGTCTTATTCTGTCGACCAAGCTGGAGTGCAGTGGTGTGATTTTGGCTCACTTCAACCTCCGTCTCCTGGATTCAAGTAATTATCCTGCCTCAGCCTCCCAAGTAGCTGGGATTACAGGCACCCACCACCATGACGGGATAATTTTTGTATCTTTAGTAGAGACAGGGTTTCACCATATTGGCCAGGCTGATCTCAGACTCCTGATCTCTAGTGATCTGCCCGCCTCAGCCTCCAGAAATGCTGGGATTACAGGCATGAGCCACCACAGCCAGCCCCTTTTTCCATTCATTTTCTGAACACATCTATTGCATTGTTACCTTTTGGGTGCTCTGGATTCAAAAATGAAGACAATACTGTCCCACTACCTACCCTAGAGGAGACTAAGGGGTTTATCATTAGTGTAAAATATATATTAAAAAGTCAATTTTGTACAAAATAAAAGGTTAAAATGGTGGCAATACATCTGTAGTCATGCCATATATTAATAAATAAGCTAATTCTTAAGAGCATTCACTTGGCTAATGACAACTCTTAATTTAGATCCAGACATATAGTTTATGACTAGGTGGGATAAATGTACTTGGAGTTGTGTGTATGTGTGTATGTCACTGAGGGAGAGGGAGAGAGAGAGCAAGAGAGAGAATGTTAAAGGGCAGATAGGGAAGCCTATGTCCAACTTGCTGAAAGTTCCCCTCAGAGGATTAACTCTAGAATTTATGGCAGGAATCAGAAAAGGATTTAGCAAAAGAGCAGATACAAAATAGTTTAGTCTCTGTGGCCCATAAGGTCTCTGTCTCAACTACTCAGCTCTGCCCTTATAGCATAAAGGCAGCTAAAGACAATATATAAACAAGTGGGTTTGACTGTGCTTCAAACAAACTTTAATTACAAAAACAGACTGGAGAACTGATCTGGTCCAAGAGCCAGAGTTTGTGGACACCTGGTCTAAAGCATGGCAAGTCGTCAAAGAGGCAAATGATCTATCGACAGTCTATTTATACAGGCATCAATTATTTTATACTTTAGCATAAATAAAGGATTCAAAAGTAGGTTATGATAGCGGGAAGGGAAGAAGAAAGCATAGTGAAGATGCCTGAGAACTGAGGAAATGATCACCCGCATCGTTACTTGAGCGAGAACCTGTACTAGGATGTGTATGATGCAGTGAAGCTTTTCATTTTACTAGGATGTATATGATGCAGTGAAGGTTTGCATTTCCAAGGCCAACAATAAACTACTTGGAGTGACAACATGCATTTTAGTGAATGAAAGGACTTTCTGGAAGTGAGAGCAGTAAGATTTCATTTTACTAGTGGAAGAAGGTGGTGGTAACTTTCCTGAGCCTCATAGGTTGAAAGTGCTCATTAAAGTTTTATCCCTAATGAATGAGGTATGTGGAGCTTTTATATTTATCAGCTAATTTTTTATCCCTTTTATCTTAGAAAATATAGACTATTGTACCAGATTGATAAATATAAATGCTCTTTAAAGTTACTACTTCAGAAAAGAAAATTTTTTTTTAGTTTATTTAAGTCAATTAGATCCAATATATTACTGGTATCTCAAAAGAGACAGTAGAAGATTCTGTCATCCATAGTATTTCCAGTGAATGATTAGCAAGATAGAAAATCTATTTAAGAATACTTAAAATTATAAGAGTCAGTGTTAATTAAAAGCCTATTATGCACCAAGAGAGCATTATTTATAACAACCTTATGAGGCAGAAAATAAAATCACCACCCTATTTTATATAGAGAGAAACTGAGGCACAGAGAATTTAATTTATCCAAGAGCACACAGCTGGTAAGTATCAAAGTAGGAATTCAAACCAAGGCAGTCTTCTTTTAGAGTTGTTTTCTTTAAACTCTATGTCGCCTGGCCTCTTATCCTTAGGACACGTATATCATATATCACCTTCTTTCTCCCTCTTTCTCAAATAGTGTATATTCAGGATCAGGCTATATGTGGCATTTAAAATTAGATATTGAAAACTTGACCTTTTAAAAGATCAACACATAATAGAGGTTTGACCCTTTAAAGGACTGTGAAAGAGGCCAGGTACGGTGGCTCATGCCTGTAATCTCACACTTTAGGAGGCCGAGGCGGGTGGATCACTTGAGGTTAGGAGTTCAAGACCAGCTTGGCCAACATGGTAAAACCCCGTCTCTACCAAAAATACAAAAATTACCAGGGCATGGTGACCAATGTCTGTAATTCCAGCTACTCTGGAGGCTAAGGCAGAAGAATTGCTTGAACCTAGGAGGCAGAGGTTGCAGTGAACCAAGATCACACCACTGCACTCCAGCCTGGGCGACAGAGCAAGACTTCATCTCAAAAAAAAAAAAAGTCTATGAAATAAAACTTCCTTCTGTGTGTGTTTGTTAAATATTACCAAAGAAAATTTGCTTTCTTCTCTGTGTAGATCAATTTACTTGGTGATTTTCCCAAACTCTGGTCCAAGCTTTCTCTTTCTTCTTCTCATTCCTAGCAAGTGGTCATTCCTTCTCAGTGCCACCTAATTACCTTGTTCCTACTGCTAATATGGCAAGGTTAACATTGAGTAGCAACAATTTGCTTTTATATTTGTCTCTTTCTCTGGCCTACAAGCTCCTCAGGGATAGAAAGCACATTATACTTACCTTCCTGTCTCTAGAATCTTCACAGGATCTACCCAGGGAAGCCACTTGAATGCCAGATGAATGATTGAATGAATGTATGAACCAATGCTTCCTCCAGTCAGTGTTTCCCTGTTCCCAATGACAAGACAGTATCAAACAATTCTAAAAACAAAACAAATTTTTTTCAAAAGATGCTTTTTTAATCAAATACATTTGTTTCGTTTATTGCAGATGTGTGTAAGCACTGTTGGAGAGGGTGTCTGGTCAATAAACAACAAACTCTACAACTTACACGAAGCCATGTTAATACACCCTCACGGTCTCTGGGAAGCATATACTGTTGCTTTATCTTTTCAGAGATGCTTCCACAGGGACACAGCTATAGCCCATTTACCTCCTCTCAAGTTTTAATAATACTGTTAAGGAATTCGTTATAAGAAATTGCTGAGAACACCTAAGGGAATTGCTAAATAATTTCACAGTAGTTCTGCTTGAACGTCGTAAGTGCTAGCCTGTGTAAGACCACTGTTTTTTGTTTTCATTTTGTTTTGCATAAAACAATGTGCATATTGCCACGGTTGTCCTCCTAAATAAAATGTTGAAAGAAACAGGATATTCAAAGCTTTCATCTTGCTGGATTAAATTGCAATAAGTTTAAAATTTTAAAAGTGGTGTTTCAACTTAACACATGGGATAGGCTTCTCAAAGCACTAGAGTAGAGGAGGAAATTGCAAAGCAATTATTTATTCTTTTGCTTTGTCTTTCATGACATGAAATCCTTCGCTGAATTATTCTACTTAGAAGGTTTAGGGTTGCTTTTCTGTGATGGAGTATGTATTTTTTTGTTTGTTTTTGTTGCAATGCAAGATTATTTCTTTTCAAAGGGTGGTGTCACAAGAGGCCTGCTGTAAAAATCCAGAGATGCTGCCAGTAATTAAGCAGCTGGGTGGCCCAGAAATTGTCTTCATTACACTGTTGTTTCTTTGCCAGTTCTCTCTTTTCTCTCTTCTGGGAAAGGAGAAAAAGAAAAAAGAAAAAAAAAGCTTTGTTTTTCTTTACATAGTTCTTAAGGTAGAATGAATAAACCTTGTTTTTTGTTTTTCTTTTTTTTCGCTTTCCAGAATCTTCTGATACAACATCAACTTCCACATTTATGATTTATAGCCCTTGCTTTGATTTACAATCCATTGTCAAAACAGGTTTAATGAATGATCAGGGCTACAGTATTTAATGTGTTAAGTGTATTCTATGCACAAATGCATGGGCTTCCCACATGCACATATGCTGTCCACATGGATTAATATTGTGACTGTTTTTAAAACCAAAACAGTTCTTCAGTGTGCATCACTCTGATAACCAAGATAATACATGTCCAGGGCTTATAATAAATGACTGTCAGCCTAAGGGACACAGGAAAGGTTTGTTCTCTCTCTCTCTCTTTCCTTCTCTTCATCTCTGACAGGTTCATTTCTCAGTCCAACATGTGGTTGTGAGAAATGAACTACAAATGTGTTTGTGCATGCACCATGCACACGTGTGTGGTTTGAATTCTCTCATTTGGGCATGTGAGGGAATTTGTAGCTTACGCTATGTAGGATTATACTTAGTAGGTGTTTCATAACTGTTGGTTGAACTAAATTGTAAGCTTTCTGCATTTGCTTTTCAACACTTTTTGAAACTTAATGTAATGGGCTGAATGATGGTCCCCAAAAAGATTTGTCGACATCCTAACTCCCAGTACCTGTGAATATTACCTTATTATAGTAAATGATGGGATTAAGTTAAAGATCTTGATAGGAGAAATTTATCCTGCATTATCCTATACACCCTCAATGCAAATACTCTAAGACAAAGGCGGAAGGAATTTTGAGACAAGCACAGAGAGAAGAAGGCAATGTTGTCATAGAGGCAGCGATCAGAGAGATGCAGCCACAAACCTAGGAAGGCCAGTGATGCCAGGTGGCCAGCAGAAACAGGAAGAGGCAAGGAACCAGTTCTCCTCCAGAGCCTCTGGAAAGAGGGCAGCCCTGCTGACACCCTGATTTCAGACTTCTGGCCCACAGAACTGTGAAGGGATATATTTCCGTTCTTTTAAGCCAACCAGACTATGGGAATTTGTTACAGTAGCCATAGGAAACTAATATGCTGGTTAACCACATGAATCAGGCATGCAAGGCCTGGGTGTGCAGGAGCCTAGAAGCCCAGACCTGTGGGGAAGGTGAGGACAGCTCCACCAGTAAGGCAGAGACTTGAGGAAAGCAGTAATGCCGAGACTTGGGGAGACCATCCTTGCCTCGGAGGTTGTTCCATGCATAGGAAATACAGCAAACAAAGTTTAATCCAGGCAAGCATTGATTTTTTTTTTTTTAGGTTGACCAAAATAGTGAGTAGGGAATTGCAGCAGTAATTCAGATGGAAGAAAAAACCTGAAGTCAAATGAGCATCAGTATTAGTTATCATTAGTTAATTAGAAATACTAACAGAAGAAAACATTCATTGACAACTCACTGTTTGCCAGGCTTTGAACTACCACAGACCTACCAAGTAGGTCATTTTACAGATAATCAACTAAAATTCAATGAGATTAAATTGTCCAAGATGCACATATAATAAGTGCAAAACTAGGATTCAAATTCAAGTAGATCTGACTCCTACTCTAGGGTCTTCACTACTGTGCTACATACTCACTCCACTGTACTACCCCAGTCAGGACTGTACTATTAATAATAAACAGCAGAATGCAGGCCCAGTGCACAGCATGTTGATAGGAACTGGACAGTGTCAAGGTTCTTTCCAGATCTGGATGAAATGCCAGACCAGTCAGAGAGAGGGAACAACGCTGTGGAGGAGAAATGAGTGTGGGGCTTCCAATAAGCTACATTCAAATTCGGGCTTGGCATTGGTGGGCTGTCTGATCTCTAGCCCACTTCCCTACCTTGTAATGTGAGCAATAATATCTATCCCACAGAATCGATCCAAGGGAGGATATATGCAAGTCAAAAGCCTGGTTCAATATCTAATAAGAAAAATGACTTCCTTTCTCATGGTAGGGTTTGAAGAAAATTGCACAAAACTATAGCAGGCATTTTTATTGGATAGTACAAACTACAGTGCACACAGCCTTAAGTCTTATGCTCTATTTTTGAAGCAAACATTGAATTGAATTAAAACTGTAGAAAATTAAAGGAGTGTTGGTGAAATGGTCACTTGATTAGAAATCTGATCCCAGACATCTCTAGGTTTCCTGTCTACACAATTAACTCCAAAAGATTTGAGAAGTACTTGGATTTCATCCAAAGAAAGAGATGTTAATTATTATAAATGTAAATAAATATTCCAAAGAGCTGACCTGTATCCTGACAATCAATACATATTAGGCTACATTTGATGTAATGTTGATTTATCTTCCTTGTCAAACTTTTGGGATATAATATTTGGAAACAACTTCTTGAGTTTTGTCTTTCAAGTAGAGCTCCTTACAAGTACACAGTACTCATACTTCAATGGCATTATTTTGTAACTTAAATATATTAAGTATAAAACATTTTGTGTTCCTTGAATGTATTTTAATCAAAAATTACAGAGTTGATCTGAAATATAGGCTCTTTGGGATTGAAGAAGGAAGAGTTTAGTATTTTTTCCCTTATTTTTCAATAAAGGAAGTAACAGACAATAATGAAACATGTATGTATAATGGAGTAAAAATTAATAAATAGATACTTCAAATAGAATGATTTAATGGTTCATTCAAAAATAAAGACTTCATAATATTCTTCATTTGTCTTAATGCACTGCATTCTCTCGTACATTCTCGTAAGTTTTAAATTATCACCTAACTTAAAAAACACACACTGTGGAAGTTTATGAGCTGTGAATGTTTCAGAAGCAAAGATGATGCTTACCACCAGTAAGACATGTTCTTTGAATGACTTTTGTTTTAGTACTGACAATATTTTCTGATAAATGTGAATTCTCTCTTAAGCTACTCCTATAGCCAGCAGCACATGTCTACAAATTTGGTTACTAAAACCATCAGAAGCATAGAGTTAGAACAAAGCATAGCTACACCCACTCATGAGAGATCAAATCCATGACCCTAACCTCAATAGCATCATTTTCCAGCCAATGGGTAAAGCTACAATGTACTCCTGCCTCTGGGAGGGATTATCTGATCTGACTCTTATTTGAAGACCTTAAAAATGTTTTCTAAAGAACAAAATAAGAACAAATAATGATCCAGTCATTATAATCTGGTTTTGTATCTTCAGTCACTGGTTGATTCAGGCTAGTAAAGGATACTGATAACCTCATTTTTATATTTAGGTGTATCATGAGTATCAGATTTGGGGGCACATGAGTGACTCAACTTTGTAGTACTTTCTTAAGAAGAGATAAAATACTATGTGGCCAGAGGAGAAAGCGTAATGTAAAGGACAAGAATGGTTCATTTACATACCAGAAAATATAACTGTGATTATTTTAAGTAATTATAGGCTCTCCATCATAGCATATACATAGGGAAAATCATAGTTAGCCCAAGTGAAGAATTTTGATAATAACCTATAAACAAAACCACACCTTTTTTCAAATGAGTTCCATCCAAAGATACACTATAGACTTGATTCAATTCATATGACTTAGTAGGACTGACACTGAGAGCCTGAAAATATCCCATTTGTTCCAAAAGCACAAGATTCTCAAATACAGTGAGAGCTTTTCCAAATGTATTGTCTATCATTTTGTCTTTGAACCAGAAGCAAATGATTTTTTTAAGTGCTAATTGACAGTTCTTTAAAGATACTGTGGAGCCCCCACACTTATTGCATCACCTGCAGAATTCTCAGTCAGACTCCATTTCCAACCTGTACAGTCAGGAAGTCTGACAAGAAAATGTATGCTCAAAGTTCTCAACAAAGGGGAAATTACTTTATAGTCTGCTATAAACATGTGGAGATAGCTGAAAGTTATTTCGTTTCACTCATTAGGGATAGTCACTTGGTTAATCTACACTGTGTTTCAATTATATAGCTGTTTTTCCTAATTTTTAGAGTAAGTACTATATTTATGGCCCACATGCTGAATATGTGAAATAGTTTGAACCAATATATGTGGTACTGTGGTTTGTTTATAGCTGAGTTGATTAAATTGCCCCACTCCACGTGGTTCTTTCCCACATAAATTATTCCAATCAATGTAAAAGTTGCTTACATTCAAGGAATTATATGTTTGATGGCTGATCATTGGCTCCAAGTAGTTGATCAAAGAAGTAATTTCAAACTGAGGAGAGGTGTTCATATGGTTGATAAGCCAGTGTGCTATAAAACCATGGATCAGGTGGAGCAAGAATGGGTTATAGCCAGTATACATTCCATTTTGTGGTTCTGCCAGTTACTAACTGTAACCTGAGAAATTTAATTTTTTCATGCCTCAGATTTCTCATCTGTCAAATAGGGCTAATATCTGCATTATCCACATTAAAGCTGCCAATCCTAAAGGTTAAAAGTTGTAAGATATCAACAGTTTCATACGATTTACTCCAATAATAGTATCCATATATAGAATTATTGCTAAGATTAAATGTTAATGTAGGTAAAGCATTCAACACAATGACTAAAACCTATTAAATACATGCACAATAAATAATAGTAATTTTAAAATTTATAATAATTACTGTATTTAACTAGATTTGTGTGAAGAAAGATATACGGTATATATTGTATTGATAATTTTCATTTCAATATGTTGCTTTTTACTGGTTGGTCCAGGTGCAAAATTATTGAGCAGTAACATAGGTTGAGACAGGACTACCTCTTATCCTCCTTGTACTAAAAGGCTGGAGTGCTTAATTCAAAAGAGGACAGTCCAGAAACGAAGTCAAGTGCAAACTAGCAATGAGTGTAAGGGACAAGGGTTGAGTTGGGAAGCCATTATTACATTCCACAAGCTGGTCTCTAAAGCCAAGTTTGGAAAATTCGAGTAATACAGCCAAGTGTGGCCCAAAAGCCAAGTTCCTCATGAGTTCTAGGAAGGTGAGTGAGTCAGGAAAGACACCGAAGGCACAGGATGGAGAAGACAGCCTCCAACTGGCAATGTCACTGATACAGTGGCATCCCTATGACAAGAGGATTCTGAGCCACCACCAGCACCCCAAGTCATAAAATGATGGCCACTTCAGGAATCTCTTTTGCCTTTTGATCCCCAGCTTGTGGGATATGCCTAGATAATTATTGCTCCTAACTCTGTAATTATGTTTACTCTGTGGAGATGAGAGCTCCTTCTGTTAGAGTTCCTATCAGATGTCATCTCCCTTAGAAAAAGACAAATGAGGTTAGGATACAAATTTGATGGATTTTCTTGCTGTTCAATTGAAAGACCATAGCACCTTCTAAGAAACTTGCCATGAATCTAACAACGTTCTCAAAGCTCCAGTTCCTCCACAAATCATCCACTCAGAGTGTTCCAAATAAAATAAGGTGATTTGCTCTTTATACATGTAGCTTCATCATGAAGTCACTTCAAGTTTTAGGAGACAACTAAAATAAATTTTAAATATTTCTTACCTTCATTTTAATATAATTCAATTTTAATAAGCACTTATCAGTAATTAACACCTACCAAGTAGCAAATAGAAATAATAATTTTCTATAGTGTAGCTGCATTGGATATTTATTGATATATAAATATAGAGTTTTGTATATATACATATGCAGTGTGTGTGTATATATATTATATACACACATATGTATACAATACATGTGTAAAGAGAGTTACATATATAAATACTCCAGTTTTGAGTTTCTTCCCCTGTAAATATATATGTATCTTTATACACATACATATATATGTATACACACACATATATAATATACATATACACACATATACATATACATATATATACATATATGTATATCCTATATGCTATATTTGTGTGTATATGTATATATACATATACACATTTGTGTGTATATGTATATACCCCCAAATATATGCGTATATATATAACTTGATATATATACACACACAGACATATTATGTATATATATACATATATGTTCATGTAGTTGACAGAAAACATTTATTTAATGCTATAAAATAGCTGAAATAGAAGCTAGCTAGCCAATAATGCATAATAGTATATTTTGGAACAGCATCTTATAATGTGAGTCTACCATCACTTCTCCACTATTCATTTGTCAAGACTCCAATGGATTTTTGGTGGGAATATAAATATTCCAATGAAGACTGCTCATGCGCCTGTCCTATTTAATCTCACTTTAGTTCATGTTACTTTTCACTAACTATTTGAATGGCTATTACTTAGGAGGAGATAAGAAAGATGGCTTAAATTTTGAGGTCCATGTGTGGCTCTGCCAATTAGTATCTCTGTGACTAGGAAAGCAATTGAATACTCCAGGTCTGGGTTTCTTTCCCTGTAAATAAAGGACTCCCCAAAAAATCTATCTGGGGGAGGGCGATTATGTTGTGAAAAATACATGAGAACCAAAGTAACTACCGCAGTCTGTAGAACAAGGTTGTGCTCAGTAAACCTTAATTTTCTTCCCCTTGTTTCTTAAATTACAAATCCCATCAAGGGTAATTGGTTTACAGTAAGCAGTGTCAATGTAATTAGAATTAACACTCTCACAATAACTTTGGTAATAATAATAATAGTAATAACTACCATCTGTGTAACCCTATACAATTTACTTAATGGTAGCATTTAATCCTCATAAAAAAATTCTGTTGTCTTCATCCTACCACTGAAAAAATATTAAAGCCTAGAGAGCCTATGGTGACCTTCCTAGAATTCTACAGGCATTGAATAGCAAAATGTGAAATCAAATGCAAGTTTTCTGACTTCCAATTTGGCAATATTGGGATCTAGTCTCTTAAGTGAGGCTTATCTTGATCAGATGCCTCAAAATCTCGTACTAGGAGAAATCATCGTCTTATGAGCATAGCTCTACGAGGCAAAAATAAAATATTCATTATAAAATATCAATGCATTTCGATAATATAGAAAATGAGAAATATTTAAGATGTAATAGAGAAACTTAGGGCTGACCCCTGACTTCTTAGTTGGACTTATTCTGTTTTCCTACACCAATACAGCTAAGTGTTTCCCTATTATGGACAAGCTATGCTCACCCACCTGTAAACTCGGCCTTGGGAAAGGACATTTCATTCAGTTATTAACCTTCCACCCAGGCATAGATTCAGTGAAGAGCCTTGGGAGAATGCAATCACAATTTACCAACTATTAACTTACTTCTTATGTACAGTGAGAATAGATTGTGTTATAAAGCATAAATATTCAAAAACCAATTCAATTGGAAATGTTAAATCTGAGGTGTATTTTGAGTTGGTTACCATTATGTTTTAAAGAATGAAGAAACAAACACATTGTTATGTAACATTAAAATCACTGGTTCCTTCTTCATTTGTTGCTTTGGATTTTTATCTGATACACTGGTTTCATCTCTACAGGTCCTTGACTTAAATTTTTCAACGTGGCTATATTTTACATATTGATTAGAACAGTGTGATTTGATATTACTGGGGGTGGGGGAAGGTTAGACAAAAATGACGTAAGATGTTTCTCTCATTTTTGTTTATCAAAATTATCTGATAAATAATGGCCTCAGTGGAGAGTAGGGTGACAGGATATAATTTGTACATGTTGGGATTGGCTAATGTTCTTGAAACTTCCAAATTGTGTATGTAGAGATATGAATGTTAAAGAAACACCCATCTTTCAGTTATCATTACAGGAGAAAATACTTACATATTACTTATGCATTAGGCTTCAAATGGCAAAGTATAAACATAAAGTGTGAGATATCTGTCCTTGCTTAATTTAATAAGGTCAAAATCCTTTTATGTTTTCGAGGATCCTTATTTATCAGTGCTTGTTTATATGGAGAAGATAGACACAGAAGTCTTTGCAGAAGTCATTACCTTTTTTTTGGTAACTATACAGCTTTTTACAAAGATGCCTCCATCTTCTACTTCCCATGTCAAACTACACCAACTGCTACACCTACTGGCAGTGGTGAAATTGCAGGAGTAGCTTCCTGTCTTCCTTGTCAGTGCCTTAAGGAAATAAACTAGGTTAGAAAAGGTTTGACAATGCTTTTGTTTGTTTGAACAGAAAAGTAATCTACATATCACTGTCATCTGGTTTCTCTGAAGATGTCATGAGGCAGGTCATTTCTCTCTACTGAAGTGCTTTTTCTTTTATTACCAGCCCTATAACAAGATTATTGAAATGATTCAACAATAGTCATGCCACAGCCATAGATACTTGTTGAAAGTAAATAATAAAAGCATTTTATCTGAATGGCTGTCATTTTCCTGTTGAGGAATACATTTGTTACATAAGTACGTTTGTATGCTGGTCTGCCTTCTGTGAACTGTTCTAATTTGGTTATCCTGATAGGTGCCATTGTCTCTTCATTCTAACAATATTAGCAGAGAGAAGGAGGTCAGTCATTTTCAAATTGTAATTTGCAGTCACTTCAGTCAAAGACGTTGCAACAAGATAGAAACTAGTAAGAATGAATTTTAAGGAAACTACTGGAGAATGTTTGAGCACCACACTATAATTAGGCATTTGAGTTCACCTTAAGCAAAATTCAATTTGAAAAAAGAAAACAAGGTCAGTGCATTTAGATTTAAAAGTTAGTTTAAAAAAAAAAGCTGTAGGCTACTCAAAGCTAGAGGGTTAATCGCTTTTATACATAATGGATCTATATTGTATAAAGCCTTGGTCACTTTTAAATAAAATCATATTTGTAACTTTATTTTAAATTTTTAAATGTCATTTTTATTACTTATAATCTTAAGCAATGAAGACTCAAAGATTGTTAATTATTTCATTATTTTGTATTTTATTCCCAGCAAGAGACCAAAAATTTTACTGGATATTTGATATAAGTATCATTTTCCTTCTAGTTAAAGAAAATATATATTCTTTCTTGTTTTTTAGAGAAGGCATCTAGCTCATTCTGTCTTCCATGCCACAATGTGGTGGCGTTGATCAACCTCACTGCAGCCTGAGACTCTGGGCTCAAGTGATCCCTCCACCTCAGCCTCCTGAGCTGGGACTATAGTCATGTGCCACTGTTTTGACTAATTTTTTTAATTTTTGCAGAGACAGTATCTTTCTATGGTGCCCAGGCTGGTCATGAACCCCTGGCCTCAAAGAATCCTCCCACCTTGGCCTCCCAAAGTACTGTGATTACAGATGTGAGCCACCATGCCTGGCTCAAGTGAATAATATTATCTAAAACAACTAACTTATATTGTCTTTCTAAATACTGAGAAAGAACATTGTGTGTATGTGAAATTACTTCACCATATTCTACAAATGTTTACTGAGTACATTTCATGTGTTGGGCATTTTGCTAGGCATTGGGCAAAGAGCACTGTCCTCATGGACCTGATAGCCTATCCAGAAAGAGAGATATAAAACAAGCAATTACAATGAAGTGTACTAAATGTTAATGAGACAATGTTCTCTAAGACTGAGTGGCTAAAGGTTCAGCAACCAGAAAGCTTCTCGGAAGAAGAAAAAAGTTTAAATTCCTAACCACAGGATGAGTGGATGTCAGTCCAGTGAAAAAACAGAGTAAGAGTCTGTCAGAATAAAGAATCAGCATCTGCCCAAATCCACTCTCCAGAGAGGGTGGAAATTTCAAGGAAAAAAAGTTGTATCTAGTAAGAGTATAGAGTACAAAGTGAGGAGATGTAAGAGATGAGGGTTAGATTTTAAAAGTTGAATATTTATCCATTTAGAAATTGGAAGCCATTGACCACATTGAATGGTTTTAAATAGAGTAATACAAGCTGTGACTACTGGAAGGTCATTCTCATGACAGTGAAAACAGTATTTTTGAAGAGTGTGACTGGATGCATGGGAATCAAAGTCTATGGCAATGGTTCGTCTAAGAACTCATGACAGCATAGGCTAGGGAGTTAGCAGTGGGCATGGTTTAGGGCATAGGGTAGACGAGACTCTATGAATGAATAAATATAATATATGATGAAGAAGGGGGAATAAAAATCATGTTTGTTGGGAGCAACTTGGTGCATAGTGATGCCCTTTACTAGGACAGGAAACATTGGAAGACAATCAAGATTGATGGAAATTCTGAAATAATAAGAGCATGACAGGAAATAAATAATATTACTTAAATATATTGTTCTACATAAATATGCATTTTATATAAAATATATGATACATGACTTTTCCAGAAAACTAGACTACGTAATTTGTTAATTACACTATTTTAAGGAAATAAGAAACCTGGAATTATTAGTAACTTTCTCAAGATGGAAATATAAAGCACTGAACAATGAAGCAGCCTTCTTAGAACAACATAATGAATCAAAGGGCTGTTCACAGCAGAAGTTGACATCATTTTATTTTCCTTATATAGAATAAAACTTTCAAACTAATAATGCCATATAGACCCAATTTCTGTCTCCAAATACACCTTCTCTTCATAGTACTGAACATTTATGTGCTCAGCACTGCCTGTGGGCCCTAAGAAAATAGGCATAAACACATTGTCCCTGACTTAAACGTGTTACAATTAATCAGCAAGTCACTCATTCCTTAGTGCATTAAATACTTTTAATGACAAATATTTTGAACACTCACTGTTGGCCAAGTTTTGAGTTTGACATCACCATGGGTTTACAGAATACAAAAGATACAGTCCCTGCTTTTGGGGAGCTCATTATCTTGAAAACACAAAGAATCCTGATCTATGTTGAATGCAATGTCAGTGACTAAAGATAAAGAAGCACAGAGGAGGGTGCCTAAACCAGCTGGGAGAAGGCCTTGGGGGAAAGATGATGCTTGAATATTCTAATCTGTAAAGATAAATTGCATTTAACCAGGAGAAGGCTGAGAAAGGGATGTTAAGAGGTAAGTAGCATATGGATAGAGAAGAAGCTGGGAAATCGCCTTAGGTATTTGGGGAAGTGCAAGCAATTAAAGAACCGAGAAAGTAGGTAGAGACCCTGAGGGTTTTTTCTTTGTTTTTTGTTTTGGTCAGGAAAAAGAAATTGATTTTGTCCTGATGACCATGGGGAGCAACTGAAGTGATATAACATGCTTAGATTTTCTAAATTGGAGTATCTCCAGCAATCTCCAGCAATGTTGTGTTTTTTTTTTATTTTTTTTTTATTTTTTATTGCATTTTAGGTTTTGGGGTACATGTGAAGAACATACAATATTGTTGCATAGGTACACACGTGGCAGTGTAATTTGTTGCCTTCCTCCCCTTCACCTATATCTGGCATTTCTCCC
>CAUYQU010013906.1:0-86618 GCA_963574635.1 Cheracebus regulus | reverse complement strand
TTTTGCACTGGTTTCTTCCCATTTTTGTGGATTTATCCACCTGTCGTCTTTGTAATTGCCGACTTTCAGATTGGGTCTCTGAGTGGACGTCCGGCTTGTTGGTGATGAAGTTTTTTCTGTTTCTTAGTTTTCCTTCGGCAGGCGTCCCTTCCCCACAGAGCTGGGCCTTCCCGGGTTCAGCTGTGCTTTCTCCGTCCTCAGCGCTTCCAATTGCTGTTCTCCTTGTGGGGATGTGACCAGCAGAGCCCGACTAAAAGTTAGGCACCCAGTCCCGTATACTCCGCACCGAGAAGTGCCGTGCCGGCCAAAAGAGTCGCGCTGGCAACCCGTGTGGCTCCTTTGCCGGGAATCTCCCAGTCTGTGGGCATCAAAAATTCATCTGCAATTGCGGCACCCACTCACTCTCTGCGTTTTCACTGGGAGCTACAATCCTGAGCTGCTGCTACGTGGCCATCTTGGATCTCTCTCCACCCGGTGATGAAGTTTTTCTGTTTCTTAGTTTTCCTTTGGCGGATGCCCGTTCCCCACAGAGCTGGACCTTCCCGGGTTCGCTGTGCTTGCTGTGAAACTCTCAGTCCTCAGAGCTTCCAATTGCTGTTTTCCTTGTGGAGATGGGACCAGCCGAGCCCGTCCGTCCCATATACTCCGCACCGAGAAGCGCCGCGCTGGGGCACCAGCAAAACAGCTGCGCTGGCCAAAAGAGTCGCACTGGCGACCCGTGTGGCTCCTCTGCCGGGAATCTCCCAGTCTGTGGGCAACAAAAATTCGTCGGAAAGTGCGGTGTCCACTCATTCTCTGGGCTTTCACTGGGAGCTACATTCCTGAGCTGTTGCTAATTGGCCATCTTGGATCTCTCTCCAATTTTTGCGTTTTTAGTAGAGATGGGGCTTCACTATGTTGGCCAGGCTGGTCTCGAACTCCTGACCTCAAATGATGCATCCACGTCGGACTCCCAGAGTGCTTGGATTACAAGTTTAAGCCACCATGCCCAGACTGTTTAAATTCTTTATAGATGCTCTATATTAGATCTCTGTCAGATGCATAGTTTGCAAATATTTTCTTCCATTCTGTAGGTTGGCTATTCACTCTGTTGATAGTTTCTTTGCTATGCAGAAGAAAAGCATTATTAGCCTCTGAGCTAAAGAGCTGAACAAATGTCAGTCATTAGCATTTTGAAGTCACAGTTGTTAATTTAAAGATTTTGATTTAAGTATTCCATGGCTAAACTATCAACATAGACAGAAATATTTTCCAATAGAATTCTCATAATGGTTATGAGAATCTGTATTATTTAACTCTCTAATTTTCAATTTTCTAGTTGGTGAAATGAAAATGATAATATCTGCCTACTTTGAGGTTATCACAAAGTTTCATTATATATGATGTGTGAGCTCCTTACAAATTGCAAAGTGTTGTACAAAAGTATTACAAAGTTGTTATTGCTCCACTAACTAGGAATAAAGGAAGAAAGCCTTAAAGTCCAAAAGTGTGTGTAGGGAACTGGAAAGCTAAAACCTAGAGTATATGGAAAGGAATGGTTATAGATATAACCAAAGATCACCTTTCAGAGGATCTTGATTGCCATTCTAAAAAGTTTCTTAATTAGAATATACAAATCAATACAAAATCTCTGCCCAGAAGAGTTATACACTCTTAGTTATGCTTTAAAAATAAGAGTTTCACCAGTAACATGGAATGGGAGACCCTGGAAAGAAAGGAAGCTCAGTCAAGGGCCTTCTCTGAGAGTCTACTAGTGAAAGGGTGGGGGCTGGGTCAAATCATGATATTGGATGAAGAGAAAGGCAGAAGTCCAAGACATTGCAGAGATGAAATAAACCTGACTCTATGATGTGGAAAGAGACATAAAGATAATTTAAAAGTTTTGTCTTGGCAATTTAATGTGTTTCAGGAAAGGGAATCAAATAGTATATGTTTATTCCATTCTTTAAAATGTATTTATTGAGTACCTAATGCTAACACTGCTTCAGGTGTCCCTATTTTATGTTATCATTTTTTATCCTCTTTGACAACTTATTCATTAATTAATACATTTAAGAAGTATTTTGAACACTGTGTTTTGTGCCAGGTACTAATGAAGAAACTCCTAGATGTTGTAACTGACCCAAGGTCATATCAAATGGCAGAGTCTGTCGTCTCACCCTAACCATCTGCTTCTTTCTTCCACTTCCCATTCATTCAGGTCAGATACCGAGTTTCATTTAGGACATGTTAAGTTTAGGGATTCTGTGGGAAGTTAGAAATGCTGATTTTATACTCAAGAAAAACACTGAAGGCGCAGAATTAGTATCACCCTATATTGGCAATGGCTCAAGGCTTATCCAGTTCTAAAATGCTGCATTAAAGAGAGACTTGAAACGTATTCTCAAGATACATTTTAAAGAGCCAATAAAGTTGGGATATAATATAATGTATACTCAAAGTTCCAAGGTTTTATTTTACTACTTGCCTAGGCAGAAAATTATCTGCGAGCCCTTTGGTGGTGAGGATGGTGTCTTATTTGTCTTTGTATCCCATTATCTATAGCAATGCTTGATGTGGAAGGAGCAACCAATAAAAGTATGATGAATAAATGAATGAAAGAGAAACAACAAAAGAATAAAACAAACAAGATGACATGGAAAGAACACATGGCTAGGGGTGAGAAAAACTAAATTGCCTATGATATGTACATGACCTGGATTTACATGTTATTAAAATAGTAAATCATAATGCCAGCTATACTTACCTCATGGGGTTTGTGGGTGTCAGATGAGTTCAGTTTAACAAGCAACAAGCATTTATTGTGTATCTGTTATGTATCTAGTACATATTATTTACAGTACTTGATATGTAACACATCCACTGTACATACTGTGCCAGGAACAGGGACCTGCCAAGAATGAATAATATGATCCCTACTTTCAGGGAGCTCACAATAGAAAAATAAATGCCACTAATAACAACAAAAAAAAACTACAAGACTATGATCAATGGGAGAAAGAGATGAAGCATCTGTTTATGCATCTAGTATCAGAAAAGCCTTAGGAAATGAGGTTGTAATGGGAGATATAAAATGTTTGAAGCATCACCTAAATATAAAAGACTAGTATTCTCAAACTAGTAGTTGTTTATCACAGATACATTTAAATTATTTTAATTCAGACATTCCAGGGTCTAACCTATGCATCTAAGAACATTTTGCTAATATCCATGAATTCTTAACATGAATATAAGGAAAGTGTGATTCTGATGCCAGAAGCCTCCAAGTTGAAGTTTCAGCTCCATGTGAGTTGCTTTGCCATCTTACACAAGCACATTGCATGGGCCTTTATTTCCTATTCCATAAAATGGGGATAATTATATCTGTACTGCCCAACGAGAATTAAAGTAGATATATTATATGAAAGCACTTTACAGATTTCACAGTGCCATATAATATGCCACCTAGGGAAAAATGCTAACCTTTGTGAACATGCTTTTATTAGTTTAGGGCTGTAATTGCTCAGTACTTCTGGTAAATCAATCAAATGTTAATACATCCTAAATCTATAACTGAAGCTTATTGTCAAAATTATCCTCAAGCGTGATGATCTGATGCTATTGACACAAGGCATATGAGATCATATTACTGCCACCATCGCCTTGTTGCTATGGTAACCATAGCAGGCTGGCAAGAAAGCTCCCTGACAGTTGAATTGGAAAGAACAAGAAAACTCAGCCCACTTCCTACATTAAATGAATTACAAGTACGTGTAAAGAAAAGAAAATTGCTAACCCTTAATCAACTGCTTTTATTTTTTATACTTATAAGGAATACAGAGCTGAGTAGGGGACCTCGCTTTCCCACACACTGGGGTTCAGCACTTTCATGAGGTTGGAAGGTGGCATTTAGGTATTGGCTATGAAAAAAAAAAAACCTTAAAATATACATTAGCTTATATAATCGTCTTCTCTCTCAGGCTTGTGCAGTATTAAGCGGCAGCTGAGTCAAGCCTCTTTCATTTCTTTGGATGCAGAGCCAAAATAGAAAGCTATGAGGACACTAACAAAAGTATCCTTCAAGCCTGAGAAATAGAAATTATACTCTTAAAAATACCTTTTAATATTATATAAGCCAAATAGTGAGGACCTGGGAAATAAGTTCTGATCTGGAAATAAGACTCACTTTTTCTTTAACTTTGCAGATCTCTGATACCATTAGAAAATGGAATTTTTAATATAATTGTTCAACTGGAAAGTGAATCTCGTGGAGATAGAAGGAGCGTTCTGCCATTCTGTAGTCAGGTTGTCATTTTAAAATTCAGTGTTGTTTGGTAAAAATTTGCTGAGTTCTGGCTCCATGCCAGGTGCTGAGGACTCCAGGTGGATATAAGACATGGTTATTGTACTGATCGCCTTCCAAGGGGCACAGATGTGAGGGCAGATAGCTTCAATGCAGTGTGATAAGGGCAGTGATAGATGGTGGTTTGTGCAAAATGCTCCTGGAGCACAGAGGAAGGCCATCTTAATTAGAATGGAGAGCAGAAAAGGCAGTCTGGAGGAGATGCCTGAGCCAAGTCTAGAAAGAAACATAATGAGGTAATCAATACAGTGAAGCAATGGCAATTTTATGAGTTTTTATCAGTTTTTTTCTTCTTGAAATATTTCAAGTTACAAGAACTTATCAAACAAGTAAAAATTCATAACATACTCAGATACATCCAGCATCCTTATTAATGACAAAAGCCATATTTCTGAAAGAACACTTAGTGTTCTAATATTTCTCAGAAATGCTTTTATTTTTTAAACCAAGAAATAGAGAAAATTCATGCTTCATATTAATATATATAAAAACAAAGTGAATTTTTATTATTTGTTTTTAAGCTCGACCTAGTGGCACAAAAGAAATGAGCATTAAAAGGGTAAATGAACAAATGACCTAGAATGATGATAAATATTTTAGAACTCTTCATAATATAATTCTCCAGTCAGTGCTACCACTTCTCTCTCCACAGCAGAAAATGTCAGTTTTCATCCAAGAAACTCTTGGCAAGGTTTCTTGGCTTCCTTTGATATCAGGCAGGATGTATTTCTATGATAGAATTTATTCCCAACTGCAGCAGGCTTATCTCATTTTATAGTGGCAATTTTGCACCTTCTTAAAAATTTAATTTATTTTACCATGGACTGATAACACCACTGAGCAAGGGATAATTGACCAGTACTCTTGAAGTTAGGAGTTAAAATCCACTTATTGAACTCATGCCTTCACTTGCAGTTTCTCATCTATCTGACAACACCTAGCCAGGTTTCAGTTCTGCTATCAGAGAACTTTAAAAGCAACGCAGAAACACCACCTAGATAACTAGTAAAGATGTGGGCATCTACTCTGGGCCCAGAGTTGGCTTTCTTTCTTATATTTATATTTGTGGACATAAACCCTACATCTAATTTCAAGTTTTGTCACTAATTAGCTCTTTGAATTTTGGCTGATGTTCCTTTCTCTGGGCCTATGTTGAGTTTTGGCCACAGTTACCTTCTCTGGGCTTCCCTTTCCACGTCTTAAAGCGAGATGTTAGTACTGCACAGAGGTGCTGTGAGAGTTAAATAAGACTGGTGAATATCAAAGAGTTTCCCCAATGTAAGGGGCTGTGGATGGAAGCATCTAATGATGCTTTAGTGTACTGGTTAAAATGATGTAATATGTTGGTTAAATGCATGAAGACAAATGCTAGATTTAAATGCCAGCTCTAGAATTTCCCAGCTGGGTGACCTTAGTCACATCTTACATCTCTGTGCCTCAGCTTGTTCTTTTTAAAGTGGGGATAAATGAATAACTAGTAAATAACATTACTATCCCTTACATGTATTTGAACCCTGCAAAGTCGACAACATTATCTCTTGTTTATAGAGGAGAAAATTGAGGGCGAAGAAATTATTCTTCATTCTTACAGATAAAGAATCCAAGAATCCTAGGAGATAACTTCCTCAAGCCTGAAGCTAGGAAATTATGAATCAGACCTCTGTCTTGGGTATGTCTGTCTCCAAAGCGAGTTCCACCATACTCTGCTGCATCTAGCTCAGGGCCTGGCACACAATGAGATCTCACCCATTCATTTCCTTCATGTTTATTGCACTGCTGTTATACGTAATAGGTGAGGTAACCAGTAGCCAGGTACGCCTGCAATAGGAATTGCTTTACTTGATGAATCAATTAGCTTCCTCTGTTATCTCATAAAAACAGGCATCCTGAGAGAATAAGACAGAAGGGCAAGTGCTGATGGTTGAATTACAGTACACAAAGGTCCAGAGCTCGGGACCATTCTACAGCTCAGTGTAAGTTCCCTGGCCAGCCAGGGAGCAACCCTGAGGGCAGGTATCAGAGTGAGAAGAAAAAGAGGCTGAGGACAGATCAGCAGTTTACATTGACGCTTTAATTCCACCTGCATGACAGGAGGTATTTCCTGCTTGATGACAGCTATGACTTCTTCAAGGCCATTTATTTCCCTTGCTCATTCTCTGTGAGTGGTCAGTACCATGTATCTCACCTCTCCTCTTTTGTCCATTCTACGTCTCCTGAGTTCTCATCTTTGCTCTCTCAACTTCTGAAATGCCCTAAAGAAGAATGCTATTTTGCCCATAAAGTGTTCTACTGAAAGCTTTTTCTTTTCTCTTTTTCCATTGTCCTATCAAACACCTTTACAATTGTTTCTATGTCCCCTTCTCTGGTCTAAACTCTGTTTGGTACTTTTTCTTGGCAATCATTTCTTTAGTCACCTACCTTCTTATCTTTTCTCTTTATCTCAAATCCTGTGTTCAGAAATAAAATTGTCAACCTTTTGTGAAACAAAACAGAACACTACCTTCTTTTTCTATTTATGATTGGCTTTATTGTCTCTAATCTATTATTTTCACTAATGTTAATACCCAACTCAGTGACCATGATTGCTGAATGTTATTTATGAATCCCACTCTTTCTTCAGGGCCCCAATTCCTGAGGGCAACTTTTCCAGATCCATTCATGCTTTCAATAATTCATTTATACATTCTTCAAATATTAATTGGCGACTATATGTTAGTTACTGTGCTAACTACCGGGGGCATTAAGTGGACAGATGGTTTCTGTCCTCAAGGTACACAGTCTAGTTGGAGAGACAGAGAACTGAACCACTGGCTAAAATGAATTGTAATCACTGCATGAAAGTTTGCACAAAGTGCATTTTCTGTCATTCCAGCTTACCTTCACAAGCTAAATCTTCTGTACCTCTTTCACTGTTACCACCTACTGTGATGGTTCACTGGAAAAGAATGACAGGAGTAGAGGGCATAGGAATTAAAGATGCTGCTCTTGTAATAATGCAGCTGTGTTACCAGGATAAGGTCATTTGAGCCTCACACCTCTTAATCTGTAAGAAAATGAACCCATTCTTTATATTCTTCCTGGGAAGCCCAGGGAAAGTTTCTGTGAGAAATACACAAAGATATAGATATCCTGGATTTTAAGGATTGAGATAAGTTTAATGTCTCTATGGTTTTAAAAAATCTTTTTTTAAATTATTGTGTGTGTTTATTTCTCTCTTCCTCTAGCACTTCTGTTCTCCAAGTATCTATGTTATTTATCTACTCAGACCTCCCTATGTCTTTCTGGGAGTATTTTCTTGCAGAAGTTCATCTCATTATTGCAGCCTGACAGAGGAAGGAACTGAAATGCAAGAAAACTGTGGCTAACCTACAAGTGAGCTGTGTTACAACTCACTCAAGTGAGTGAATCTGCATACCAGGCCTGGCAATTTCTGCATAGCATAGTCTTGATGCAAGGCTAATCTTTTTTAGTTACTAGTTTCCACTGAATCCTCTGAGTATAAAAATTATTAAGATTGCATAAGGCATTTCTGCTTTCATTATCCTCTACTTTGGTCTAATGTTCCAAAAAGGAATGCAAGTTTTTCTTTTTAAAGAAGTAGATATCCCAAAGACAGTCCTTGTGATGTAATGGGCTGTTGAGTATGACTATCTAACATTTTAATTTGCGCTTCATTTATAAGTCTGAGGCAGCATGGTGGAGGTTTCTAATTAATCATCTAGCATTCAGATTGGCTTCTCTGTGCAGGAGTGTATCAGTTTCCCCTTCTCATCACTTCTACAGGGTACCGTGACCCAAAGAGTGAGGGTGTACCTGCTTCCCTTCAAAAATAAAAAAATGACTCCTGAGAGGCAGGTGTAAAAGTGGGGTGATGGGGTCACTGTCCATTATATATTACTGTACTTACTATATTAATACTATATCTTATTTTAATAATAAAATTTATATATTTTATATTTATTTTCACTATATTAATTTTTTTTCATACCCTGAGTTTACTGTAATTACCTCAGCTACAGCACCCATCATTCTTCCATCATTGTGGGGTAATGGAGTAGGGAAGGGAAACATTGCAACGAGAGCAGACGTCTGGACCACAGTGCTTGCTCCAACAATTATTCTCAAGATAATCAGGGCCAAGACACTTAACCTATCAGCCTTTATTATTCTGTGAGGTATTGTAACTGAAAACTAAATGAAAAAATGTTCTACAAAATATAAATCATGATTCCTACTAGTGTTATCAATTAGTAACCAAATTTTAAGACAACTTAAAAGACAACTTTTTTGCAGCAAATAAGGCAACTGTGGTTAACAATTTCTTATATATTCCAAAATAATGCAAAGAGTAGAATTGGCGTGTTTCTTATACAAAGAAATGATAAATGCTCAAGGTGATGGATACTGATTTGATCATTACACTTTGTATGCTTGTTTCAAGATATCACATATATCCCATACATATGTGTAACTATTAGGTGCTAGTTAAAAAAAGACACCTCTAGAAACTGACAACTTTAAAGACACTTCTTGCCCAACTTTATCACACATACTACTTCTGTTGTATGAGTACACAGGCTTAGCACTCTTAAAACGTTATCTGTCAAGACAAAATCCAAAACATGATTTAGAAGAATACATGGCTGTAGGCCACTCAAGTGTAGAAGGACAAGGATCCTTTGACCTTTGTCCTAACTCTGGATTTTAGCAAGAAGCATATAGTGGCATCTCAGCAATAAGAACTTCTAATATGTGGTTTTTTAGCTATTCCAAAATTTTTTCCCACTATGCCATGATGTTAGCTGATGATGCTAAAGTAGACTTTGGCTGTAAAGATACCAGAATAATGGGAAATTTCTTTATCTTGCACATTAGGCTGTCAGTAGCAATTGACCTTCTAGTGCCTGTTGGAAAAAATCATTCTCAGATGGTACCAATGAGCATCTGTACTGAAGTAGAGGTCTGAGCCCTTGCAGAGACCCCTAGTAAAGGATCTGTCAGGGAGGGTTTCTCACTCCATGTCACAGACTGTCTAAGGGGTATGTGTGTGTTTGTGCAGAGCTATATTCCTAGAAACCGCTCATCTTGTTGGAGACCAATTCCAAAATTGGGTCTTGACCTGAATCAACCTCTTCAAAATCAGGTCACCACCAGTTCTCTCACTCCTTAACTATAAACTACATGAGAACAAGGACTATGCCTGATTTTCTTAACTCTTCTGTCTCTACTGCATAATGTGGTACCAGATGGTAGGAAGGAAAAATTTGTTGTATGATTTTAATAAATGCCCCAGAGCAAGGGAATTAGTGTTGCCTGTGACATTGAGTTGTCTGCAAAACACTAAAGCTACACCCTCTAAGACTTTCTGAAGTAGAATCTGGCTTTCTGTTTTTGTCATGTTTTTGCTGTCACTTTTGCTTTCTAATTCTGAGATGTTTGCTGTTCCTGCCCCACGGGAACTTACCAACTGAAGATGCTACTGTGTACACATGAAAAAATGGGTACCCAAGCAAAATATTTTGCAAGCTCTTTGGGGGGCAGGATAAGAAGGTGAAATTCGAACTGTCTTCATGTTCTCCAGAGTGTTAACTGCATAAAAGTCCTAAAAAAATATATATATATAATAACTAATATCTACTGAGTTTAATAGCATAAAGAACAAAATACTTTTCTAGATGGTTTCCCATTATTTCTTTCCTCTGGATGGATCTAGGACTTCATGTCCAGCTATTTGAAGATTCAAATTTCAAAATGAAATAAAATTTACAAATAAAACCACACAAAGTGTTCATTTAACAAAAATTTACTGAACGTCTACTGTATGGCAGGTGCAATGCTCAACCTGGGGATAAAATACTGAACACATTACTGAAAGGCAGTCTAGTCTGTCTTTATAGAGCTGACAGAGAAACACATAAGTGGGTGATTCTGTGGACTACTTAGCAAAAGCTTATAACCCAGTGCAAGGGCATCAAGCAACGACTCCCAGAGGAAGCAATAAACAGAACTAGGAAGGTCAAAGTGAGGTAAAGAGACAGTAGTCAGAGGAGGTAAAGAGAGAGAGGAAGAATTCCAGGTATAGAGAATGGCATTCCAAAGGACAAGGAGTAGGAGAATGTAGAACTTTTATGGAACTCCAGGTAATACCATTCAATTCCACAAGCATTTATTTAGCACCCACTATTTGCCTAACCCTCTACCGAGCACCATGAAAAGTGCAAAAGATGCCTATTCACGTTATCTTGCTCTGAAGGATATATGGGTTCATAGGATGCTCAAAACTTGAGGCCTGAAGTAATAAGAGAAAAACAAATAGCTGGTCATGTAGTATAAAGTATCAAAATACGGCTTAGAGAATCCTAAGTGGTGAAATAGAACAGATCTCAGTATTGCCTAAGGCCAATCTAGAGAAATGTGTTACACAATGCGTAATAAGCTGTAGTCATTACTACTATTGACTGTTTAACGTCTTTTTAAAAGTAAGATTAGCAAATAACTTCTGGACACTTATTCTTGCTCACCACAACCTCACTCCCCCAACATGCACATGCAC
This sequence comes from Cheracebus regulus, assembly GCA_963574635.1. Taxonomy (NCBI): domain Eukaryota; kingdom Metazoa; phylum Chordata; class Mammalia; order Primates; family Pitheciidae; genus Cheracebus; species Cheracebus regulus. Next base: position 75,723 of record CAUYQU010013906.1, on the reverse strand, counting down.
ACATGTACACTCAATATCTCATCTGCACCCAACTTGCCCTCACTTGACCTTTATTATCTGTCACCTACACTACTGCAAAAGCCTCCTCATCGATCTATCTACCCCCGATCTCATTCTTTTCAAATTCATCCTTCATCCTGCTATGAGTGTTATCTTTTCAAAACACATATCTATTAATATCCTCTGCCCTAAGTTTTGAGGGCATCTAGGCTTCTTGCAGAATACAGTCCAATTTTATCAGCATGTCATTCAAGCCCTCTCATTCTCTGATTGCCACACTGAATTTGCACCCTTAGAAGACAGACACTGTGTTTTGTTTTATTTATCTTTATATATCCTCAATTGCTGGCAAGTATATAATAAGTATTAGATTAATTGGTACACTTTAGATAATGTAAACATATCTCTGCATATGTATTCATCTCTATCTAGTTAGCTAGCTTCTAAATCCTTGTCCTCCAGGAGCTTACAATTTATTAATTGTAGTAGGTAGGTATTATGTATAATGCATTGTCATGCTAGAGCAGGCCCAAAAACATTTACTTGCCCTTAAGAGGTTTAATAGTTTCGTAGAGGAATGATATAAAAATGAGTTAAAGAGATAAAGAAGATGAAAAGAAGATGAGATAGGAAAGGCATCATGAAGATTGATAGGTTGATTGAATCCCTTCCTTGTTCTAAAAAGTATTTAAAGTAGCTTATAAGATAACATAAAAGACATCAAATAATTTAAAAATGTATATGTAAGATGAAAGCAAGACATAGATAAGGGATATCAATTGAGTTGGACCTTGAAAGATCAGTAGAATTTTTAATATTGCAGGAAAAAATGAGATCAAGGAGAGTACATAAATCAAGATAGAAGGAGAGATGTCGAAGGAGTTCATGACAGGTAACCTCAAACTACTCAAAATAGCAAGGAATTGTTTAAGACTGAAGGATGTCAAGGTAAGACTAGAGATTTGGGGAATTGTTATGAGGGAGTTTTTATAGGAATCCCCCAGAAAGAGAATTGCTATGCTAAGTGCAGGCCATCCATACTTAAACAATTTGCAGAGACTTATCAGCACAGTTGCCCAACCTTTTCCAGCAGTTTTGCCGCTCAGTTTCAGGATTTGACACAATGGCACTGACCTCAGCTTGAGGAATTGTCACGTGCCAAGGAGAGCAGAAGTATCAGCAGTGAAGGGCTTCAGGAGTAAGGATTCTACACCTCACCCATCCTTGCCTCCTTCTTTCAGGCCCTTTATCTCACTCAAGGGCTACCCTTCCTACCTCCAGCAGTTTTTCTTTCCCTCTCCTGTGCATCCAACTTCTCTCTCCACTAGTGCTTTACCTACTGTCTGCAAACTTGCTTAAGTGTCTCCTTTTTTTTTAATTATTGTTTTAAGAGACTGAGTTTCACTCTGTCGCCCAGGTTTAAGTGCAGTGATGTGATCATAGCTCACTGCAGCCTCAACCTCCTGACCTCAAGGAATTTTCCCACTTATCTCAGTCTCCCAAGTGGCCACAACTACAGTGTGTACCACCGCCACTGGCCAAGTGTCTCCAATTCTTTCTGTTTTTCATTTTTGAGACAGGATCTTGCTCTGTCGCCCAGCCTGGAGTGCAATGGTATGCTCACAGTTCACTGCAACCTCTGCCGCCCAGGCTCAAATGATGCTCCCACCTCAGTCCCCCGAGTAACTGGGACTACAGGTGCATGCCACTATACTCAGCTAATTTTTGTATTTTTTGTAGAGATAGGGTTTTTCTATGTTGCCCAGGCTGGTCTTGAAGTCCTGGGCTCAAGCAATCTGCCTGCCTTGGCCTCCCAAAGTGCTGGGAATACGGGCATGAGGCACTTTGCCCAGTCACCTCCTATTCTTATGAGTGAAAAAAAAAAAAGAAAGCAACTTCCTGTCTTCCCATTCCTTCTCCACCTATGCTGCACATTTTCTCCTCCCTTACGCATTCAGGTTTCTCAAAACAGTAGTCTACATTCATTGTCTTCACCCCTTTTGCCTCACAATCCTCTGATCAGGCTTTTGTACCCACAATGGAAAGTCTCCCAGAAAGACTCCTCCTAGGATTCTCATGAGCTGCTGTATTTTACCAAACCATAGGGCCTTTTCCACTTCTGTTAAGACTTCTCTGCCATATTTAACAGTTGGTTCATATCCTTATTCATGAACTCATTACCCTCTTGGCATCTGAGACAACACACTCTCCCTCTTTTCCTCATCACCTTCATCTTTTCCTTCCTTCTCTCATGGTATTTCTCCATTCTTCTCAGTGGTGCATTTATCCATTTCATACAACTGCCACCTCAGTCCTGATCATCCCCAAATCTACATTGTTACCCTGAACCTCTCCCCACACTTCAGCCTCCTCTCACTGTCTGCTGAAACCCCCTCCTTCCAGTTCCATAGGCCTCTAAGCAAGTCCCAAACAGAACCCTGCACCTCCAGGCTGGGTGCAGTGGCTCATGCTTATAATCCCAACACCCTGTAAGGCTAAGGTGCGTGGATCACCTGAGATCAGGAGTTCAAGACCAGCCTGGACAATGTGGTGAAACCCTGTCTCTACGCCGTATACAAAAAGTAGCTGGGCCTGGGGGGTCACTTCTTTAATCCTAGCTATTCAGGAGACTAGGGCACAAGCATCACTTGAACCTGGGAGATGGAGGTTGCAATGAGCTGAGATCATGCCACTACACTCCAGCCTGGGTGATAGAGTGAGACTCCATCTCAAAACAAAACAAAACACTGTACCTTCAACCCTCTACCTCCTCCAAAAGTCTATTTCTCACCTGACTCCTTAACCTCAGTTACCCGAACAAGAGAGCTGACAATTATTCTTAACACTTGTCTTCCACCAAAACCTATATTTAATCGATAATCAAGTCCAGTCAATTTTGACTCTGTAGATTATTTAATATATTGCCATTCCTGCTGCTGCTGTCCTAGTCCAAACCTTCACTGTCTCTTGCATTATGGCTGCAAGAGTTCTTTAAATGGGCTTCCAACCTCCAGTTTTAGCCCTTCAAATCCCCACTTCAGATAGCCCCTGGACTGTGCTCTCTACATTGTAAATCCAGCCATCTCCCTTCCAGGCATAAAACAGTTTGCCAACTGCCCAGACCACAGGATGAAGCCCACTTCACGTCGTCACTTACAAGGCTTGCTACCTGGTCTCTCCCTCCCCGTTTCTTCCAGCTGATTAACTGTAAACTGTTTGCTGGTTTTCACTCTCACTGTACTGTTTCTTTTCTCAGTGCCTTTGTTCATATTGTAACTGATCCAGGCAGTGCCTTTTCTCCCTTGCTTCGACCATTGTCTGTATCCTGGTTAACGTTTCCTCATCACTTAGCAGGTAGCAGAGATGTTCCCCTTCCCAAATTGTGTTTCCTGGTCCATATCTGTGTACTTCAGGAATCTTTTCTCTGTATAGGTTTAATTATTGTATGTGTTGCATCAAAAAAAAAAAAATCATCTCTTTGGCCAGACACAGTGGCTCACGCCTGTAATCCCAGCGCTTTAGGAGGCTGAGGTGGGTAAATCACTTGAGGTCAGGAGTTTGAGACCAGCCTGGCCAACATGATGAAACCCCATCTTTAAAAATACAAAATTTAGCTGGGCGTGGTGGCATGTGCCTGTAATCCCAGCTATTCTGGAGGCTGAGGCAGGAGAATCGCTGGAACCTGGAAGGTGGAGGTTGCAGTGAATCAAGATCACTCCACTGCACTCCAGCCTAGTTGACAGAGCAAGACTCTGTCTCAAAATAATAATAACAATCTCTTTATGTGTCTTCTGATCCCACCTCCACCCTACCCTCCTCCAATGACTTTGAGCTTCTTTAGGAGAGAGACTGTCTCAATCACTTTTGAATTTTCCGTACTAAACAAAGTGTGGGCAGCATGGTAGCACTTCAGCGAATGTTGTGAAATGATAGTGTGAGTGAAGGAGGGAATGAATGAATAGGTGAATGAATAAGTGAATGAATAAAGAAGCCCTAGAAGTCTAGGCAAGTTCGGTGTTTCCTGTTGCCCTCATAATTTTCAAGGCAACCTCTAGATCTAAAACTAAAAAAGGAAATTATCTCTAATTAACATCTAGCAAAGTGTCATCCTTGTTAGGATTAAATGACCTCAGTAGTTTCAAAGGGAATGGCTCTCATTTCTCCTTTTCTACCTGCTTGGAAAGGTGAAGATAAAGCCACAGATAATTGGATGCTAAGCTATTCTTGAGTCAGTCCAACCATGTTCCTTAACTGAGCTTACCAACTGCAAGCAGAGCTGCTGCAAATATACCTGTGAAGTGAGGCAAGGACCAGGTGATTATGCAAATCTTACATCCTGGGAGTGGAGCCAGCTACATAACATGTGGAGCTCAGTGCAAAATAAAAATGTGGGTCCCCCTATTCAAAAGGCAGGGAAAGAGTGCTGTGAAAAATACATACAAACTTTTTCCCTTCATTTTGTAGTCTCTCTTTAGACTTGTCATGGTGTTTTTTATTTGCTATTTAATGTTCTGTGTAAAGAAAAATTAAAATTTTGTGTTACTAGCATGAATTTTGTCATGCATTTTTATATTGTGCTATGCTACTTTTAGATGCAAATATTAAAGCATTTAAATCCTATGAAGAATCACCAAATTCCCCAACTTTTATTTTGTGTTTCTTATCCAAAGGATGCCTTGAGCTGGTCAAAAAAAGACAAACACAGGCCAAACCCAGGAAGGTTAGAAGGAGGGAAAATGCACCAAGCATGGAGCCAGCCAAAGAAGCATTCCAAGGCATAAGACACTTGTAGTGAGAGTACAGCCCCACTCAGGCATCTTGGACCCTGCCTCCTGTGTAGGGCATAGGTTCCTCACTGCCAGGCCCCCACCAGCCTTCCCGGGGTCCTGCTCTATCCAGGACACTCCTCCTATTCTTATGAGTATAAAAAAGAAGAAGAAAATAAAGCAACTTCCTGTGTTCCCAGTCCTTCTCCACCTGTGCTGCACATTTTCTCCTCCCTTACTCATTCAGATTTCTCAAAACAGTAGTCTATCTCATTGTCTTCACCCATTTTGCCTCACAATCCTCTGATCAGGCTTTTGTACACAATGGAAAGTCTCCCAGAAAGACTCCTCCTAGGATTCTCATGAACACTGTGGTAAGTGTCCTGGATAGAGCAGGGCCCCGGGAAGTCTAACCAGGCATCTCTTTTACCCAGTGACCGTTAACCTCCATCTATAGCAGACAGGGGATGCCTCCACAAGGATTTTTAAATATCTGGATTGGGATAGCTTCTGACTGGTCACCCATCTGGTTCGCTGTAGTGCTACCTGTTAGGGCAGGGATGGGCAATGCCATGTTCGGCCCCAGGTTCCATGGGCTTGAGTGCCTCCCCCAAGCTTTCCCTCTGCCAGCACCCAGACTCCTGCTAAGAGTGGAGGATGGCAGCAATGTTAGGACTCACTAGAGAAAAGGAGATTGGGCAGGACCCAGGATAGAGAGAGCAATGAAGAGGGTCTCTGGCAGAACCCCTCCTGGAGATGCAGCAGGAAGCAAGACCTCCCATGAGGTAAGCCCAGCACATGCTTCGTTGTCCCTTCAGACTTCACATGTAACAAACATACCAACTCAAAGAAAAAAATTAGGATGAACTTCAAAACAGCAACCACAGAATATTAAACCCCAAATGCAGGGCCCCTAGAGTATGGAGCCTGTGGGATGCCAGATCAAGTGATTTGCCCAAGGCCACAAAGCTAAGTAAATGGCAAAGCTGGGTGGGGGAGGGGGGCAAAAAACCCTGAATTTTCCTCTATCGCACATGCTGCCTCTTTCAGAATAGACTATTTCTAGCAAAAACAACATGAAACTAGAAGATTTACAGTGCTATGTTCTAAAAAAAAAAAAAAAAAAAAAAAAGTAGTTCCTAGCAGGCATGCTTTATTTTTAGCGATTTTACTTTAGAGTTTATAAAGCAACTTCATAAACATTATGTCACCACATCCTTAGAAGATAAGCATTAGAATTATCCCCATTGTACAGACAAAGAAAGAAGGTTGCTGGTCCTGAGTCACACTGCTATTAAAGTGCAGAGCTGTAAGGTGAACCCAGGAGCACCCAATTCCTCTTCTTTTTATTAATAATCCTCAATCCCTGGGTAGAAATTGTAGGAAAGGAGGTTCATGGAAATGACTGGACTGGTAGAAAGAGACTCCATCCATCAGATCTCTGAGGCAATTCCATGCAGAAGATACTTGTCGAAGCTGTGGGAGGTGAGTGGGGTCAGGGGAATCTGATTCCAACATCCGCCTTCATTTCCACAGCAGCTCTGCCACTTACTGTGTGATTTCAACCAGGTTCCTAGGAATCTCTGCTTCCATTTTCTCATCTGTAAAATGGGGATGGTAATAGTGATATCTATTTTATAGAATTGTTCAGAAGATTAAAGCACAGTGTCTGGCCCACAGTTAACTCTCAGTGAATAGCTGTTTTTGTTATAATTAGAGTAACAGTAATAATTTTATTGGTGAAATTAGCTGACTAAGCCCAGCTCTCCCTGCTCTCTCACCATTATGTAAGTGCAATTCTCAATACTGAACACTCATCCGAAGAAAATAACATTTCCCCCAAAGCGAGAAGAATTAATTATTCTTCAGGCAGTATGAGTGTATGAGTAGATGTACTCCTTGTTAGAACCTCCAGAACAGATGTTGTGTTAGAAGGGAACATCTGGTCCAGCCCTCTCATGGCTCAGTTGAGAAAATTAAGGCCTAGGGAAGTTAAATTATTTTTTTAGGTTTATATTATTAATTACCGATAAGCCAGGACTCTTAATCCCGTGCTCATTTCTAATGACTGTTGCTTCTGTTAGACAAAACACAACTCTATTACTATCATTGATTTGAAGTATACTTCTGCTTTTTTATAATGTTGCATGATTATGAAGAACTATATATTCCTTTTATTTTTGTTGTTTACTCAATCCTTATGATCATTATAATCATTATATGGTGAGTAATGATTTAAATTTATTTGTACTCCTTGTACACGTAAATTGAAGGATATACAAGTATTATTTTCACAGTATGTTCTCTTTTTCCTGCCGGATAGGAAATATTTTCAAGCCATATGGGATCCTAATTCTCTGAATGCTTTTAGATTATCAGATGTCTCAACTGACAGTCCTGGATGAAAATCAAATCATGAGAATTTGCAAAACTGAAAAAAAAAAAACTTAAGAACATTTTGGTGTTATGGTGTACCAGCAATTCCATCTTTATCTTTCCTTCTATTGAGGGGGAAAACACATCAGGCATCCTGCATATTAGAATTTCCAGCTGAAACTTTTCAGCGCTTTTCCTAAAAACTTACTTAGTGATCTTTAGACTAAGTTTTTAAAATAAATCAACACTTTGTGTGTTTACTTACAGATTCATTATTTCAAGCTTTTATTTTATTTGACACTTAGCAGACAGATGTTAGGGGAGATGCAAAAATGCTTCAGGTATGATCCTTTCTCTCAAGAAGTTTGCTGTCCAGTAAAGGAAACAAGACATATAATACTAAGTAGAAAGAAACATGAAATTCTATAACTGTTTATCACCTCTTAAACCAAGATAGAATGTGCTCCCTTTTAATAATGCACAAATTTAAGTAAATATGAGGGACTTCATGACGCTTTTAGTACCAGTTGAATATTCTGGAAACAAAACTCAGAACCTTTAACTTGAAAACCTTGACAAGAGGACATTTAATTACATTCATTATGAGAATGGATGTCCCCCCTTTTTTTTCCCTGTATTTCTTTCAGGTTGAGTAATATTATTCAGTGAAGAAAATGCAGTTAATAAATGAGAAGATCCTTCATGGTGTAGATGCTATACAAAGGACAAGGATATCTGTAGGCCTTGTTCAAATTTTCCCTCATATTTAACCCAAGGACAAATGGTGGCCCTAGCCAGTCCCAGAACAGTTCAAAGGCCTCTTCCTAGTGGAGCTTTTGCTCAGCTTTTAGTTTAACCCTTCGTTGGGTTAGCCTCCTGCCTGTCTGCCCAGAGTGATCATCTCCTCACACTTAATCCCATTGTTGTGATGCTAGCAGATTTTCCCATCACCAAATTTTAAACTTGAAAAAGTCAAAACAGAGTTTTCAAGGTAGAAAAAATATTTTATCCTGAAGACATCTCAAGAAAAATGTCTTCAAGACCAAAACCAAAACTAAAACATGGAGAAAAGTCAGGAATAGTCTATCAGTCAACTCTTTCAGTAATCACCATTCACTGCCTACCAAAGGCACTCCAGATTGCAAAGGACCTGAACAGAAGCGCTGACATCTCAAGAGTTCACAGAAGAGCTACACACTAAGGCCAACCTACCATACTCCCAGATGTTCTTACTGTTTCTGCCCTGTTAAGATTATAGTGTGTTTGGATTTCAAGAGTAATGTTTTTTCCTGTAGAATACCAGGTTTATGTAAAACTGTGCTTCCTTTAGAACTGTAACTTTATACAATCTCTGGCTACCTGTCATCTTCAATTATAAGCTTAAAGAAACTCCCAAATTTAAAATCTGTTAGTCCCATGAGCACTTCGATAATTTTGCATCTGTTTTAGTTTTTAATAGAAATTGAAGTCCAGAGGAAAGAAATTCCTTCAAGCAATCTTTTTATGAGAAATTCAAAATGTTAAGTCAAAATGAGAAGAGGCAATGCTATAATTGACACACACACACACCCCAACTTGGATCTGATAACTTTCATTCTTCCTAGTATCTTTTCTCTGCTATTCTTTATGTGATTGTACCCCTGTCTGCCTAAAATAAACAGTAAATATCTATTGCCTCCATTATAACCTCTATTAATTACATGCCATGGTACACATCCCCATCATTATTTTCACTAACAGATAAACACTAGTCAGAGCAACTTAGATGCAAAAGATGCAGAGAGAGCTTTAAATAACATTTCTTATTCAGAACTAACCCTTCCATGGCTTATGCTTGCTTGCCTCCGGATATCCAATGGAGATATCTATCATTGGAGGTCCAAGGACTGCAAGCCCATCGCTGTCACCTTGTCTGAACAGTTTAGCCACTCATCCCGAGGAGAGTCCATTCTCATAGGCACAGAAGGGTAGGAGGTGATTTTTTTCCTTTTTCATTAGGAAAGTAAAAGCTTTTACAGAAGTTCCCCAATGACAATTTCTGTCACATAGTCAACCATCACTTAAAGGGAAGCTGAGACCTTTAGCTTATCCAGCCTCTGTAGTGGAAGGTAGTGAGGCGGAAAGGACTCAGCCTCCCAGCAATGTCTGCCATGACCTAGAAACAGAATTGCTGGGTCCATGGAGTCTGAACATTTTCATTTTCATAGGCACTGCTAAATCTTTATTTGTAGTTGTATCCACATAGAACCTTTATCAAAGATTATTCTGATTTTCATCTTTGCCATATGGCTTTTCTCTTTGATTCAAATAAAAGATGCATTTGGCTTGGAGACTTGACCCCCCCCCCCCCAGTGAGACCTATTTCCATAGTCCCCAGAAGGTCACATTTCATCATATTTCCTTTAGATTATTTATATTTCTAAACTGTTATTTCAGTTTTGGTTGTTAAGCTCAACTTCCATACCTCTCAATTTCTCCATCCATTCTCCACACCAAATCCAGAGTATATATGAAGATGCAAATTAGTATATTTCCTTCAGTGTTTCCCAATGCACTTGGAATACAATCAAAGTCCTTATCAGAGTCTGCAAGTCTCTGTATTATCTTATTTCCTGCATTTCCCTTACAGGTCTTCTTCCCTCTCAGTCACTAAATTTTGTTTTTAGTAGGCTTCTGTTTGTTCCTAGAACATACCTTTTGTTTTTCCTCACCTCAGTGCCTTTGCACCTGCTGTTATTTCTGCCTGGAATGTCCTTGTAACAGCTCTTCTCACAGTTGAGCTGCTCCTTCTAATCCCCTCAGGTCTTAATTACATGTCACTTTCTCAGAGAGACTTTCCTTACCGGTCTTTCTAACCCAGATCTCCCTTGTTTTTTGTTTTGTTTACTTTAGAACTCCATTGATTCCCTTTATGTCAGTTTTACTACCTGTGTGACCTTGGACAAATTATCAGCTTTTCTGTGCCTTCAATTCTTAGTATTATCTGTAAATAAGGATAATAATTATGTGTATTAACACCAGAATTTATCATGAACAACAAACAAGACAAAGTACTTAATAGTCCCTGCTAATATAGTAAATACCTAGTATATAGTAAAACTTTGCTAAATAATTATTTATATATTTTTTATTCAGTTGTTTCCCTTTTTCCCCACTGGACTATAAATTCGAAGAGTAGAGGGACCTTGTCCTGATCTAAGTGTATCTCACAACCACAGCCCAGTGCCTGGCACATAATAAATGCTCAAAAATATTCATTGAACAAACAAATGTTGAATAAATGAATGAATAGCAATGCCTGCCTCAGTGGTAGCTCTGGACTGGACTCTGCCAGCTCATTTCCAGATTTCAGTGACCTCATCTCTAAGGCTGCCAGATTAAGTGAATAAAAATACATGATACCACTTAAATTTGAATTTCTGTATTTTATCTGGAAATTCTACTCCCTTCACCCTTAAAAATGAACACTTCCTCTCCTTTCCTCCTTCCCTTTCTCTTCCTCTTTGCTCCTTTCCTTTTGTTTGGCTATTTCTGAACATAGTTCTCAGTATCAGGAGACCCCATCATCCTTAAATCTGGGGATGTCTTTTCTCTGAAGACAACCATATCTTTGATGAACTAATGAGTCTCCTTTTTGACAGCTCTACACTTCCCAGAGGGCTAAATTATCCACCTTCACCGTCACAGCCTCCTTAGCCTGGATAGCCTTCTCAGGGGACTGTAATTCATTCCCTTTTCTTTGGATTCAGAATACAGCAGTGTGGGACATAAATGTCCTTAGCTTGTCCCCAGACATCCTCTGCTTTCATTCCTTTTCTAGACATCCTCCCTCTTAAATCTGACTTTGATACAGACCTAAAGGAATGACACCCAAACATGATGTTGGCCCTGAGAACTTCATTTTCCCAGTTGACCACTGAGGTCATTTGACAAGGCACTGCAGAAGAGCTGAATCTCTCACAACAACCTAATGCCATGCTGATATTTCCTGCCTCCCAGAAGGAAACATGGCAAGTTAGTTAGTGCTTTAGCAGGAAACACCCTGGGTCACTTTGATTAACATGTTTGGTTCTGGAATACACTAAAGTAGTTTAGAAGGAGACCTAACCATTTGACCTTTCAGAAGATAAATAATTTATGTGGAATTCAGTGTGTTGGAGAAACTCTGGCAGTCACTCCCTATGGTCTGTCAATATAGATGTAAGCCTGTGTGTGTGAAAATAGGGTTGTGGGAGTAACTTATTGGCAATGTTACATATCTGTGCACTGGAATCTCCATCCAGAAGATGTCCCCTATTAAACATTTGATTTTTTTTCCGTAGTGAAGGAAGCATAAGCATCAGAGTCTGACCAAACAAAACACAGATCCCAGATCTATCCTATACTTATCTTGTGAACTTGATTCAATAGTGTCACATCTCTGAGACTCAGTTTCCTCCTCTATAAGATGAAAATAATACCATCTATGTTACAAGAGTGCTGTAAGGATTATAAAGTAGGTGGGCAAAGCACCTGCTCTATAGTGAATGCTTAACGGCTGGTAATCTTTTTAGGTACTTCTTTCTGCCTCATTATATGTGGCTGTGTTGGAAATACCCAGGAGCAAATTCTTTTTGCCTCTCTCACAGAAGAGCCCTTCCTTTTGGAGCTCTGCATCAGCGTCTACAGTGAGAGGGCATTTGCAAGAGCCTGATGTACATACAAGAGTGCCATGTTCCCTGCCTGTTCAAAGCAAGGTGTCCAAATTCACCTAATCACATCTCACTTTTCTCTTGTAAGGCACTGGGAAATGTTCAGCATATCAGACAGAAGAACAGCACTCAGATACCTGCCAAGATTATGTACAGCCTACCCAAGGAGGTTTTTTTTTTCTAACTTCACAGGTTGTGATTACAAAAGGACACAGGACAGCTGCTAACTGTTTTCCTTTCATCTATGCTTCTGGCATCTCTTCTAATAGCTCTCCTGCAACACTCTGCACCACAGTGAGAGCTAAAAGAGTAGGACAGAGGTGCCACCCCAACCCCAGCTGCACCCCCTGCTCAGACTCAGCTGCTGGGAAAGACCATTTAAAGCATTTAATATCCTCTCTACCTCTCTAGGGTTGGTGTCCACCCAGCGAAACACCACGCTGCAAAAGAGAAGTTAAAGCTTTATGGGTAGTTAGGGAACGTTTAGACTCGAAACTAGAAACCCTCCAGGTCCCTGCTAAGCCTGATTCCAGGATTCAGTGAACAGAAAGGACTGGAGCAGAGGAGGGAAGAATAGACCAGACAGCTCTCCAAGTTCTTTTCCATTGAGGGGGTTCATTGTTGCTTCAGTGCTGTGAAATCAAACATAAAATGCATTGGAACGTTTGCTTTCAAATGTGAATTTCAGATGACTCTTAAGTAAAAATATAAATGGTGTAGATCTAACCATGTTTTTTAACTCAACCTTTTATCTCCTTCGTGATTCCCACTAGAGGTAGTGTAGGATAAGTTTTGAGAAAGTCTCCTGCCAGCTATGGGAACAAGCTACCTACCTCATAGAAAGTTATTGTGAGAATTCAATAAAGTAATATATGGCAGGTATTTAGAACAGTGCCTGACACAGTAAGTGTGCTATTTACTTTGCACTAATGGACACCAACTGCTATTAGTGTGAAAGTTGGAGGAAGACAGTAGGTATTCATCAGCTTTTTATTTATACAGATATATGTATCTAGAGAGAAAGAAGAGTATACAAAAAAGTGTTCACATCAACTTTTCTTCTTACTTGAAGCAGCTCTGGGTTAGTATCTTTACAAATGAAGAATAGGATGCTTCTCTCATAGCTATAAAAGTTTGACCAAAGGCAGTACAAATTACTATATAAATTATATTGCAGTCTTTTATAAACACACATAATTCTAAAACCTACATGAACACATCTCAAGTGAATCACAATTTTAATTTATGATATCACCAAATCCTGCTCGATACCTTAACAAATAAATACTTGGCTACTTAAATTTCTTCTCTTTCTCTGTAGGTTGACAACAGATGTTTCAAAGGGGAATTGGGTTTCAAAACTAAAGAGGAAAAAAATGGTGACAGAAAATTCATTGTAATCATGATAGCTGTTAAATGTATAAGGGTAAATTATATCCTAACCTTAAGATATAATTTATTAAAATATACAGCTTGCACATATAAGATGCAGTATTATTGCTCAGTGATGTAATATTTATTTGAATCAATAATCCACCTAGTCTGAAGAATTTAGAAAGCTTTCTTCATAAGCTAAAAACATGAAAATTTAGTTACGTTGTATGCAAGAAATTTTATTGCAGTAGACAGAATATGTTTAAATGGATGGTTAAGGTAGAGGAATTTTTTGGTCTGCTATAAAATTTTCTTCCACTGCCATTTCATTAGTGTGAGAGAGAAAGTTAAAGTTGGAAGAAGTACATCATCCATTATCTGATCAGTTATAGTCACCCATGTTTCTGCATGATAAACTAAATAAAGCTTTGTTCCAACACTGATAATAATAATAATAAATCTGATATTTGTCACAGTAACTATTATCATAATCATGCAGAGAAGACATGCATTGGGTTTACTTATAAATTGATATCAAATTGACTCAAAGCTTTTATAGGAGCAGAGAGGTCACATGGTTATTCCAAGAAAATTGTGTACAGTTTCATGCTACCATCCTATTTATGTTATAAAAAGGCTAAATATCAAAAACAAACTAAAGTATATGTTTTTCTATGTGTAAGTTTGTAAGATCTTGCTGTCATTCTGTTATACAGTGATTCTATTTCAAATATTTAAGGTCACATAAATTGAGAAGAAGAATCTAATTTAGCTAATTATAGAGCAAAAGCAAGGTTCCCCAATCAACAGTATCCTCTTGATTTTTTTAGCCTTGGACTGGATGAAGGAAGAGAATAAATAACATTATCCAACTCAAGCTTATATTAAGAATAAGCCAGCTCCCTGTAGTCTTTAAATATGTTTCCCTAACATTTTCTATAATATGTAATATAAAAGAAAGCTTTCTAAATGAATAAGATATAGCATTAAGTTTATAAAACTAGGAGAAATTTTCAATGCAGAGTTTGGAGAGACAGAGCCATCAGTACAGATATTTTGGAAATGTTTTCAGTAAATAGCTGTTTTACTTCTAATGAGTAGTTAAATACAAAACACTGCTTTTCATTCTGTTTGGACATCCTAACTTTTTATAACAGCTGAAGAAGTTCAGTGCCTAAGACATTCTCCCTGTGGTCAAAGAAACTTCCACTTTCAGCTCTTTGTGCATAAAACATTAGGTGACTTTTTTCATTCCTTGATTTAAGAGAGCAATAAAGACACCGTGCATTAGACATTTCTTGACAGGCAAAGAACAGATATTCTAAAAATACTGCATTTGGACCTTTGATCATTCTGGAGAGTCATTAACTAAACAACTTTATTTATTGATTATTGTTATTTAAATACCATATGCGGTGTGACTGGTGGATGCTAAGAAAGTCAAATAATTTAGTGATTGGACTTGTCATTTTCATAGCATAGATTTATAGCCCCACAATAAACAAATGTTGCTGAAATTAGAACAACCTTCTAATTTGTTGTTGTGACTGAAAAATTAGAAGAGAATTTGCTAAAGATCCTCAACTTAATGTTCATGGACTTTGACTAAGAGGCACATGAATAATTACATCCTGGGAATAACTCATGAGTACTTTTGAGCCCCTGATTTGATCCCTGTTACTGCCCCATTTTTGTGATTTGACTAAAGATTCAGTGACTATAACTGTAGAGTAGCACTGTCTAATGAAATTTTCTAGAGTGATGGAGATGTTCTATATCTGTGTTGTCCAATATGGTGGCCATCACCTACATGTGACAAGTAAATTCTTGAAATCAAGATTTAAAAGAATCAATTAGATTTAGCAATTGAGAGGACATTCTTAACATTTGACAGAGAAGTTCTATGGAGTTGAAGGAGGAGAACAGCTTATTCTGGTGAGCTGAGGAGTCAAATGGGAGATGAAAAAGTGGGACAGGCATGTGTTGGGTAGGAGAGGAGATTGACAGTGCAGTGTAGTAGATGGCTAAACAAAAGATGGACATGAAGAAGCTCTGCCCCCCAACCGTTGACCTACTAGTTATGTGAAAAAAATTGATGGAGGAGGAAGAAAGCTAAGAGTTGTGTTCAGATTTTATTGAGAAAAACGAGCAGTGGCTCACACCTGTAACCCTAGCAGTTTGGGAGGCTGAGGCAGGTGAATCACCTGAGGTCAAGAGTTTGAGACTAGCCTGGCCAATATGATGAAACCTTGTCTCTACTAAAAATACAAAAATTAGCCAGGCATGGTGATGGGCTCCTGTAATCACAGCTATTCAGGAGGCTGGGGCACAAGAATCGCTTGAACCCAGGAGACAGAGGATGCAGTGAGCTGAGATCATGTGATTGTACTCCAGCCTGGGCAACAAGAAACTCTTTCTCAAAAAAAGAAAAAAAAGAAAAAAGAAAAAGAAAAAAGTTAAGCTGAGATTTACTAACATTTAGTAAAAGCAAGTGACAAAGTGAGAATTAATTTCAGCTCCCTAGGAAAAATGAGAATGTTTATTATCCTTGATGGCACAATTGTCACCCAGGTGCCAAATAAATGGTTAGTTATAAGATTTGAAACATTTGGTTTTTCCCTAAAAAGCTATGAGAATCCATACTACTGCAAAAATAAGTTATTCTATAATTTCCTTTAATAAGAAATTTTATAAGTCCATCATACCGAGATTGATTTGTCAAAAAAATGCATTCCTGAATTTCTCTTTAATCACTTCTTAAAGCTAATTTTAGATTACAAATTCTGAAATACTGAAATGTAATTTCAAAATATACAATCTATATTTATATATAATGATACCAACAAAAGTCAAACATGACTGGAATCATAGCATTTTGAAACTGAATGCATATTCATTAAGCTGCTTTGTTTGATGGATGAGGACCAGGAAGCCTACAAAGAATATATGACTTAGCCAAGTTTGCCCCGCCATGATCCAAACCCAGTTCAGCAGACTCCAAGTCCCCTGTTGTTTGGACAAAAGGCTGGCTGAATGATGTACTAGGATATTTTTGGCATCCCTATGTATTATAGAAAAAGATAAAACAAAATTTCTAACAGCATGCCTCACTGGGGACAATAAATCCTTTCCTTTCCATTTCCCAATTAGTACCATTTCCCCTTTGACACATTTTCACTATTTTTCTTATGCTTCCCATAATTTTGGTTCATTTTTGAAAAGTGTTTGGTAATTAACCTATATGCTGGGAAATTTGACTCAAAAAGAAGGTGTTCTTATGTACTTAACACCTTCTTTAAAAATATCTAACTTTCCTACAATTCTTCAAAAGGACTCCTCTCTTACTGAAGATACAGAAAATAGTATATTGGAGGTGTAGAGGAAGAACAGTGGCCTTTAAGGATTTAATTTTCCAAATCTTTTCAGTATTCAAACACTGAAATTCAGTTGTCAGGATTACCTAGAGATAGTAGCTATGCACACTATGGGATATTCATATGCTTTCTGTTTATGCAAAGAAACCAGGTCCTCTATTCTACGTGGGCTGAAGTTGTGAGTTGGTAAGTTAGGACCTGGAAAACCTGGTAATGTTCTAACACAAAGATGGCCAAAGATTTTTTCTTAAGGGCCAGGTAACTCCTCAAAGAGTAAAAGTCAGAATGGTATCACACATCTCGCTCATGCCATACTAGTCCATTTCTGGAAATAATAATGCTTTCTCAAAATGAAGTCATTTGTATTCTCAGCCATACTCTGTTGTGTGCACTGAGTAATTTCTTGAGAGCAATATTTCCTGTGGCATGTTGCCAAGACTGGCTTTATTTGTTTTTCATTAGGCTTTTCATTATCATGCTGCTGAATACCTGGATCATTCCGCTTCCTCTGAGATGGCTGGTGTTGCTTATGCACAGGAATGACTCTATGAGTAGGTGGAAAGATTTTGTCCAGTGAATGCCCATTTTAAATCCCTAGCTGTGGTGCCATTCCAATGCCTTTAATCCTTCTAAGAACAGCCAGTTATCCATTTATAACACAGTCTGATATTATTGTTTACATCCATCTCTTCTGTCCCTGTCCAGGGAAAGACATTAGACTCACTTTGCACCCTACTAGGGCTGTCCCTCCTCCTTTATTATGGCAGGAAAAGGCATCAACTTCCACTCACTGCCCAAGCCTTGAATCAGTGTGTATTCCACATTTCTTCATCATTCCGCATGTTCAATCTCCAAGTCAAACTCCTGATAGTTTTCAAATCCACCTGCTTCTTTTTGCTCCTGTGCTCACTACCTTAGTCTACATCCACATCGTCTCTAGAGAACAACCACAGTGGTCTCCATGCCCCAGAATCACCCTTTCCAATTCATTCTCCTTTGCTTTGAGTGTCTAATGGTACTCATCACTCTAAATAAATAGATATTCTGTCATTTCTATCCTTGAATTTTTGTGTTACACATAAGTAGGACAGTTTGATTTGTGAAAAAAAAATAGTGATCTGAATACTTGAACTTCTATAGATGCCTTGATTTAAAGAGAAACTCTATCTTACAAACCCTGAAAGATTAAAATCAAGGGATAAAATGAGCAATCTGTAAACTTCTGCATTCAAATATTAATCAGAGGTTTAAAATAACCATTTAAATTTGAGAATTTTAGGACTGAACTGGTCCTTGAACATTGTAGGCTCAACTTTATCATTTTATAGGTAGGGAAACTGAGGCCCGGCCACAAAAATCAAAATAATCTTTTTAAATTTGGAATCTCAGCATGTAACTCTTTTTCTTAAAATCTGTCCATGGCTTCCCATCATGGTCAGGATGAAGCCTGAAGCCCTCAGCATGGCATGCAATATCTGTATAGTCTGGCCTCTGCTTACTCATCCAGCCTTACTGTTTGCTCCTCTCTCCATATTATGCCAGAACGCGATGCTTCCAAGTACATTACGTTCCTTCTTACTCACAGGTCATTGCACATAATTTTCCCATTATTCTTCCTCTTGTAGGTACTATGCCTCAACCACCCATTTTTCCTATATTTGATTAGATGTCCTTTCTTCTGAAAAAATATCCTGGATTCCCTCTGGACTCCCAGCAAGTGTCACCATCATAGCATAGTCTCAGCATCCTAACTGCCTTAGAACAGTTCCTTTCCATCACTGGACTGGAAGGAATAAAGGCAGTTGTGGGAAGGGCCCTGTGTCTTATTCATCATTCTATCTTCATATTGTGATCTGGTGTCTGGCATTCAATAATTTTTTTTAACTTTTATTTTATGTTCAGGGGTACATGAGCAGGTTTGTTACATAGGTAAACTTGTGACATGGGGCTTTGTTGTACAGATTATTTCATTGCCCAGGTATGAAGCCTAATAGCCATTAGTTATTTTTCCTGATCCTCTCCCTCCTCCCATTCTCCATCCTCCAACAGGCCTCTGTGAATATTGTTCCCCTCTATGTCCTTGTGTTCTCATCATTTAGCTCCCACTTATAAGCGAGAACATGTGGTGTTTGGTTTCCTGTTCCTACATTAGTTTGCTAAGGATAATGGCCTCCAGCTCCATCCATGTCCCTATGAAGGACATGATCTCATTCTTTTCTATGGCTACATAGTATTTCATGGTGTATATATGCTGCATTTTCTCTATCCAGTCTATCACTGCTGGGCATTTAAGTTGATTCTATGTGTTTGCTATTGTGATTCAGTATTTTAAAATTAAGTACTAATTCTCACTGTTAATCTGCCTAATATATGTCAATTTTTCTATCAGCCCTCCTCACAAAATCTGTTGTCAAGGGAAAAAAATGATTCATTCACATCAACATGTAGGTTGGTGGTAATCCTAAATGGCAACTCTTCCTAGAAGCAGTCACATTTTTACAAACTTTTAAGTCACAGGAATAACTCTCCAATGCAGATAAGCCCATGTGGATGTAAGCCTCGAGAGATATTTGTGAGGGGAGGGGAACTTTCCCCTAACGTTCACATCAGTAACAAGGTGACCAACTCTGCCCTCACCCTCACGGAAGAATGACTCTATGTCTTTATTCATAAAAATCAGGTCACTCATTGGTTTTCTCTGTATTAAATAAGTCATTGTTATTTATCCACAGTATAAATGCTTGATTTAACTTGTAACATTTCTGGTTTTTTTCAGGGAAGCAATGTTATGGAAGATCAGGATTTGTTGGAAATTGGAATCCTTAATTCTGGGCACCGACAAAGAATTCTACAGGCAATCCAGCTCCTTCCAAAGGTGAGCAATGCTTTTATTGCCCTAGTCCTGTGTCAGGTTCCCATTGATTTTGAGTTCAGGCATGCAAGGAGTATTTGTATTTAGTACAACCTTTCTACATATTGATGCAATCTCAAGAGCAGATCTTCTTAGGTCCAACTGCACATTCAGACTACAAGACTACTATGGGCCACACTTGGCTTGAGTTTTTTTTTTCTTTTTGTTTGAGACAGAGTCTCTCTTTGTCACCCAGGCTGGAGTGCAATGGTGTGATCTAGGCTCTCTGCAACTTCTGCCTCCCGTGTTCAGGCAATTCTCCTGCTTCCGCCTCCTGAGTAGCTGGGATTATGGGCACATGCTACCACACCTGGCTAATTTTTTTGTATTTTTAGTAGAGATGGGATTTTGCCATGTTAGCCAGGTTGGTCTTGAACTCCTGACTTTAGGTGATCTACCACCTCAGCCTCCCAAACTTCTGGGATTACAGGCATGAGCACTTAGCTTGAGATTTACCTAGAAAAAATGTAATACAGAAAATACTGCTGGCCACTAGGGAAGCTTCAGATTTTCTCTTCAATGAGAGTTCTAATATCAGTAAAAGTATCGGTTCTGGCTCCCCAGGTAGTAGCTCAGGTTCAAGAAGACTAGATTCACATTGCGTGGGTACAGGAATGGCCCTGGCTTAAAAGCCTCCTGCCCCATAAGAGGCAATATCTCCTGTAACAACTCCAAAAACTTTGCATCCATGGTCCCTACAAGGGACCTGACTAATTACAAGAGTCATTACTCAGGGAAGTCCAAAGTATCACATCCCTATCATATGTTTATAGTTCATGTATAGGCCCTCCTAGTCCAGATGCAATTTACCAGCCCGGCATCATTTTTACTGTAAGCAGTGTATTACCTAGCAGTAGAGTTGACCTCCTGTTTCCAGATAATATGTCAAAGGAGCCTAAAGAAACAAGAAAAATTTGAGCATGAATCTTTCAGATATGTGGGATTTTAATTGATAAGTAAAGGAAAAGACATTTCATCTCAATGGCCATGGTAACCTGAATGTGCCTGATCTCGTCTGATGTCAGAAGCTAAGCAGAGTCAAGCCTGGTTAGTATTTGGATGGGAAAAGGCATTTCGGGAGGCCCCAGGAACCATATAAAAACAGATATGGTTCAGGCAACAATTTGCTGGAAGTATTAGGGAAACAGAGATTTAAAATCCAATGGGATTTGTACAACAAGGCAAATGTACTTAATGCCACTAACTATAAACCTAAAATAATAATATTATTATTGGCAATGATGGTAAGTTTTATGGTATGTGTAGATAATAATATATTCATACAATTCAAAAAATAATTTTAAAAAGAAGAAAATTCAAGGTGATTAAAACAATTGAGGGGTATGTAATCAGAGATAAAGTAGAAAAAAGTAGGTTGGGTCAGTGTGTGTTGAGCTGAGGAATTTGAAATTTATTCTGTAGGCACTGGAGAATGGACATGACTGGACTACTTTAGGCCAGTTGGTTCTGGAGGCAGTGTACAATTGGGATTAGAAGGAGGGAAAGCTGAAGTTGTGTCACCTGTTTGGATAAAGACTGTGGGGCAACGTTGGAGACAGGTAGCAGATGAACTGTAATAGATGCACCTATGTTTGACCTTGGCCTAGGTTTTGTACTCTCTTATCATCTTTTTCTTTCTAGAGAGGCTATACTTTCTCCTTTCCAGAGTGAGAAAAGTAGATACTAATCACTAATTCTAAGGAAATTATCTGATGAAATTTCCCAACTGACAGCGAATTGAATATCTACTGACAGAAACTCCTTTTGCAAATTCACTGAGCCAAGTATACAAAGGAGTTTAATCACATAATTTTCTATACTAAATGGAAAAGAACAAAACATCCTTAGCCAAATTCTGGAAGTAATTCCTATGAACATATTGTTCACTTCTCTGCTTGTGTATGTTTACTTAAAATATTACTCTCTCAGCAAGTTTGCTTCTCACTTTCAGCAATGGCTTCTGTACTGCTATATCTCTAGCACTTAGCACAGTGCCTGGTTCACAAAAATAGATAAGCACTCAGTAAATCAATCCGTGACTACCTGCTTTGTCACATGCTGCCCATCATTTAAAGTTCAACTCAGATACTATCATATCATCACTTCATTTGTGTGACTTCCTTCATCCTGGAACCACTTCTTACCATCTAAGTAACATTCAACCTAGTCCTCACCAACCACCTCTAGATGGACTACCACAGTGCATTCCAATCTGTCATCCTTGGTTAGACTACATGAATCAAGTTCTCATTGGGCTTCTCTAACCTGGACTACTCACAGATGTCTAACCTCTGTCCAGGTTACCTTCTTACCCCTCTATAACTGAATTTCTATACAATATCTGGAATGATCCTTCTAAAATATAAATCAGATCATGCTATACCCTGCTTCAAATCTGCAATGAATTTCCTTCTCACTTAGAATAAAGTCTTTATCCTGTGCTACAAAAGTCCCACTACCTGGAAAGCCTTTCCTTTGTAACTTCATACGCTTGCTCCTATACATTTGTCAAATCTCTACTGGGATATGACGTCTTCACAGGGGCCTTCATGAGTTAAAATTCACATTCTTCTCTTACCATTGCTCTCCTTGCTATTGCTCTGCTTTATTTTCCTTCATGCCACTTAGTGCAATCTGAAGTTATATAATTTATTTGCCTTTTCTTCATTATTTTCCATCTCACCTTCAGGAAGCAAGGTTCATGAGATCAGGGACCTTGAGTATCTTATTCTCTTTTCTATATACCCAGCCCCTAGAATCGCACCTGCCACATAGTAGGCACTCAAGAAATATTTGTGATATGAGAGAATACACTGACCTTCCCTTTCCTCTGAAATTGTGTGGCCCTATGCTTATTCCTATCTGAAAGCACTAATAACATTCAGTCACTTCTATGTTATAAACATCCTGAGGGCAGAGACAGTGCAACATCCTTGAATTTCCCATGATGCTTAACCCAATACATGGACATTCCTTTTAGGAATGAATGAGTGGGGGCCAGGCACGGAGGCTCATGCCTGTGATCCCAGCACTTTGGAAGGCCGAGGCGAGTGAATCATCTGAGGTCAGGAGTTCAGGACTAGCCTAGACAACATGGTGAAACCCTATCTCTACTAAAAATATAAAAAAATTAGCCGAGCTTGGTGGTAGATGCCTGTAATCACAGCTACTCAGGAGGCTGAGGCAGGAGAATTGATTGAACCCAGGAGATGGGAGTTTGCAGTGAGCCAATATAGTACCACTGCCCTCCAGCCTGGGCAACAACAGAATGAGACTTCATTTCAAAAAAAAAAAAAGAATGAATAAGTGAGTGATTGAGTGAATAAATATTTTTCTCACATGTCATTCAAATGTATATTTTTAATCAAGAGCACCTCAATTTTAAGATATATCTATAATCCTGTACACACAACTTGATAATAAAAAACAAGAGGAACTGAACCTAGAATTATTTGGAGAATAAATGAAGTGTTTGTTTCTAAGACAGAATACCATTCTCATTAGAGAAAATAATGTAATAGAAACAATACAAAATCAGGCTTCTATCGAGAGGCTCATGCAGCAGAGCTTACTATGCACGCAAATTAGTAGAGAGTATATAAAAACATCCAGACACACATTCACAGCACAAACAGAATGCTATAATGCCACAAATTGATGCCTTGCCTTCTTAGGTAATGAGCCCAATCTTCAGATGGTTAATAGTGTCATTTTACTGCCAGCTCATTCATCTGCATTCACTTTAACTTTGCACTGCCAGAAAATGGACAAAATGTCTCTTCATTTGGTTTATACAATTTCAGTCTTCAGAATATTTGTATTCTTCATCTGTCATGAGAAGAAATATTCCATGATTGCTACCTGGTATCCTTTAATTAACATATTATGTTATGGAATTAGTGAGATTGTTCCTAAACAGATAAAACAGCTTTGCTCAGTACAATCTTGATGTGTTGGCATACTTCAAAGCATATTTTTCATGCTTTATTTGTATTTGTTGTATCAAGCTTCAAAGAAAAAAGTGTATTCCTTTTGTAAGAATAGCTATTTTGTAATATGCCTTTTTTAATACTGAAATATTCACCAGTGCAAAGATTTACATCTTCTCCAGTACATTCGATACATTCAACACATAGAATACATCTTTCTCTCCGTCTTTTGCAATGCTTGACCTTTTGTAAAGCTTAATTATCCATTTTCCACCCGGCACCTACTTCCCTCACCAACCCCAACTCAGTCTTTTCTCAGCTCTAAAAGCTTTCCTAGACTTCTTGTAGATCAAATTTCACCTTTTTCCCTTTTTATGAAAAGAAACAAACCCAAAGTTCGATGAGAAAATGGCTTTTTTTTCTACTTTCCTAGAAATGTTAGGCTTATTGTGGTTTTTCTGTCTCTCTGGACACAGGGAAATTACCTGATTACTTATTTTCAACATATAACTTAGTTTTTTCCAGATAAGAATTGTATGTGGCCAAGTCTTTGGATAATCTTCTAATACATTTTTCTTTTTAAAAGGGCATAAACACTTTTGTCCTGTGATAATATAACACCTGAAGGTCAGGTATTCAAAGGCTTTTCTTTTTAAAGGTTTGAAGGACTTTGTGTCAAGGCTCATATTGCATCTGCTCTCTTCATATCCCTCATCCTGAGTTGACAGAATATTTCAGCACATAACCAACTTTTATATTGTATGCTCACTCTATTTTTCAACATTTCCTCTTCTGATGTTTTCCAGTTTTATAATAGCTTTCGGAATTACTTAGCAGTTATCTATACTCACTGTCTCCCCCTTTCCTTTGCTCCACTCATCCCTCAACTGGCTTGAGTCGTTTCTCTGCTGCTACCCCATACAACCAGTGCTAAGGTCACCAGTGACTGGAAGAGCAGAAATTCCATAAGCCCTTTGTTGTCTCCACCTTACTTAGACTTCAGCAGACTTTGATACTATTGACAATTATTGTTACCAACCAAACTGGGTTCATTTGCCTACACACAGTTGCAGCCAAACACTGAAGCATTGGATGTTGTAGAGAGAAAGGTTTATTGCAAGGCAGCCAAGCAAGGAGGCAGGAGTCCAGCTCAAATCTGTCTCCCTGTACCAGCCTTAAAGCAGTATATTTAAGAGAGAGAGATTCTGGGGGAGGGGCTTCAGGGTTGGTTAGTGACTGGCAGAAAGGAATGGGAAGTTTGGAATGTCCCTTACCATGCACAGTTGTCCTTTCGTGCTTTTCATGAGTTGCCTGTGCAAATTCATGGGGAATTGGTATGAAACATGACATGGAAATTCAGGCTGTGACATCAAAACATCACCCCTCAGGGGAGCAAGTCTATTCTGTGCAGACTCCAGTCAGCCTCATTAATTCCAGCCAATCAGCCAGTTTTGTTGCAAGCAGAGCAGATGATAACAAGCTGTTTCCTCATCTGTCTTCCTGCAAGACAAGCTCAAGGATTCTTGTTAATCTTGTGGAGCAAATTTTCACTATTAATATTGTCTTCTTTTGGCTTCCGTGATACCTAGTTACTTTCTACATCTCTGCTATTGTCCCTTTGCCTACTCACTCTCCTCAGTTAAATCCTGAAATTCTTCAAAACGCAAACCCAAAAATATTTGATGACTAGTAAGTGTTGTTATCACGGGACTCTTGATCTTAGTGCAATGTCTGGTATTCACTTTTGTTCACTGCTATTGTTACTTTACTACATAATGAACACCTGAATTTTAGTGACCCTTTACTTCTAAGTTCTATTCAGTTTAACCAATATTTATTGGAGCTACATATATTTAATTATTTTTTTCACTGAATGGCACTGAATACTCTGAATGGATTAAATTACCCCCTTTTCTATCCTCAGTTTGAGGCTTAGGTTTAAAGAAAGTGTGCTGTTACTCCAATAGAAGATTTGCAATAGAAGATTTATATTCTGTATTATTAAAGAACAAGTTACCCCAAATTTTAGTGGCATATAACAACATTTATTATCTCCCAATTTCTGTGGGTCAGGAATCCAGGTACAATATAAGTTGGTCTTCTGTCTCTGGATCTTTCAGAAAGCTACAACTGTCCCAAGACTCAAGTCAGGAGGATCTACTTCCTAACTCACTCACACGGTTGTAGACAGGATTCAGGCACTTAGGGATTCTCGGACTGAGGCCTCAGTGCCTCACAAGCTGTTGGCTGAGGCCTCCCTTAGTTCCTTGTCACCCCATAGGGCATCGCACAACTTGCAGCTAGCTTCAACAGAATGAGCAAGTGAGAGGACAAGAAAGTGCTAGCAAAATGGAAGTCACAGACTTTTGCTACCTAATCACAGAAGAGACATCCCTTCTTTTTGCCATCTTCTATTCATTACAATCAAATCACCAGATTCAGTTCATACACAAAACAAGGTGTTTACACAAGGGTGGAAATACCGTGAGGTAGAGACCATGGGTTAGGGTGGGCGGGGTGTGGGCGCATCTTACAAGTCTGCCAGATACAGTTTGTGATGATCTACTTTACAGTCTAGTTTCCATTGTCTACATTTGTAGTTAAAATGGAATAACCCATCACTAACTATAAGGAAAAAACACCTTTTATTTCCTTGGGCCATCTTCCTGGGACTGTGATGTTCACAATTAGATGATTTAAGAGCCACCTTTGTGACCTAGAAATAGAAATTCCATTTGACCCAGCAATCCCATTACTGGGTATATGTCCAAATATAATCGTTCTATTATAAAAATACATGCACATGTATGTTCATTGTAGCACTGTTTACAATAGCAAAGACTTGGAACCAACCCAAATGCCCATCAATGATAGACTGGACAGGGAAAATGTGGCACATATACACCATGGAATACTATGTAGCCATAAAAAATGATGAGTTCGTGTCCTTTTTAGGGACATAGATGAACCTGGAAACCATCATTCTCAGCAAACTGACACAAGAACAGAGAATCAAGCACTGCATGTTCTCACTCATAGGCGGGTGTTGAACAATGAGAACACAGGGACACGGGGGGGCGGGAGCATCACACACTGAGGTCTGTGGTGGGGACTAGGAGAGGGACAGCGGGGGGTAGGGAGTTGGGGAGGGATAACATGGGGAGAAATGCCAGATATAGATGACGGGGATGGAGGCAGCAAACCACATTGGTATGTACCTATGCAACAGTGCTGCATGTTCTTCACTTGTACCCCAGAACCTAAAGTGCAATAAAATATATATTGAAAAATAATAAAAAATAAAAACAAATAAAATAAAAATAAAGAGCCACCTTTGCTATTGCCATTCAAAAAAGAGGCACATGTCTCTGGTCTGTAGAGTTAGGTTATAATGTAGCATGATATAAGATGATACAGAAATTAGGGACACTGAGATTTGTAAATTGTACATAATCACTTCATAACCTGAACATCACTGATCTAAGTGATATACACAAATCAGTAATCCCATAAAACAGCACAGTTCCTTAAAATGTATTTATTCTTCATTGTTGCCTCATTACTGAAAAGAGAATTTTCCCATATATATTACATCAATGAGTTTACTAAACTCTATTGGACAAAACTTTAAGAATGTTAGCAAATAAAACAGGTTTTAAAAAACTAACATAGCTGGAAAGTTACAAGTGATCGTTTAATTTTAGGCCTAAACAGAGAAAATAGATCAAAGCAACAGTTGACGCCCTCAAAATGTTGTGAGCAGAAATGATAAATCTCAAACACTTTTAAAGAAAAGATAATACAAGTGGTGGAAACTGTGGCACACTGGAGAGCAGAAGTCTTGCCCCTCCCTACCCCAAAAAACTGTGGATTTTTTTCGTAAACACTTTGTTAACAAGTAAAGCACTGGGGGCCAGATTTGGTTATAGCTGTCACTCTGCTACCCCTATGTCATAGACAAAGAGAATCACTCTTGAAATAAGTCTTAATATGATGAAATCACAGATTATTTCAGCCTTTGAAAGGAGTATTATGAATGTGACATTCTTTTAAAGAAATTACATCTGAATTTTAAGGACCTTGAAAGACCTAGAGTCTTTAAGAGAACAGAGACATTCTACTAAGAGAATTTTAAGGACCTTAAAAGAACTAGCATCTTCAAGAGAACAGAGTCATTTTCTTAAATATGCTAGTTCTTTCAAGGTCCTTAACATTCGGACGTTTGTTAATTCTAGTCTTGATAGTTGACACAGATGTGTGTAAGCTTTAGGGGAAAAGTGTACAACCAATGTTATTTCTTTAAATGTCTAGAATGGAAGGTTCTATCTTATTTCCCTGTCACTTAGAAAAATGATAGAAACTCGTACTTATTTCTTCTGCTATTTTTCAGAAGGGCAATGACAGAATATAGCCTGAAGGCACAGATGCTTTTATGGTACCTTTTGACAGGGCGACTTTTCATTCTCCCATTCCATCACTCACTCTCCCATCTACCCTCATTCTTTTCACTTGCATTTCTTTTTATTGCATGTCTTAAACTCACTACCACCCAAAGTTGGCCTACCACCCAGTGGATATTAGTTAAAGATACACAAAGAGAATCTCACACCCACATATGTGCATTATTAGCATGGAGGTCCTAACCTAAAGTAAATATACGATGGGACCCAGTCTAACTGAGGGCATAGAATATTCTATTTTCTATAGGTCCACTCCATAGTAAGACAGGCTGTGGTATTCCCAGGGTTCTTATAAGCTCCACTCAGTTCTGAAAATGTCTTGGGTGTTTTTTTGTTTTTTTTTGGGAGGAGGGGTACAAGATATGCTTACTTAGATCAGGGGTTGGCAAACTTTTTCTGTAAAAAGCCAGATCATAAATATTTTATACTCTGCAGCCCATATGTCCTGTATTGTGGTTACTCAACCCTGTTGCAGAGTGAAAATAGTCACAGATGATTCAGAAATGAATGAGTGTGGCCATGTTCCAAATAACTTGATTTACAAAAACAGGCAATAGAGCAGGCTTAGACTGTAGGCCACAGTTTACTGACCCCTAAGTTATCAATAAATATCCAACCACATTAAGAGCTTTTCCATACTTCTGAGAATCTTCTAAACAGGGAAGAACTCAAATCAGGAATATAGCCTAATGTATCAGACTAGTGAAAGGCCCCAGTTGGCCCACAAGCCTCCTGATATCATCCCAGAGAAATGTGTAAAATTAACAGGGATGGCATTGGCTGTATGTCTCAGAAAAGGAGTCAGCCCCTTTGGCCACATTCATGGGACTATATGCTATTCAGTGTTCAGCACTTGTTGCAATCAATAAACAGGTGTTTACTGACTATGTTTAGTCAATACTCTCTTTACTTTCCTTATTTTTTCTAATATTGTTTCATTAGCTTCTTATGCTTAGTCTATTTTATACATTGATAGCCCCTTAAATGCAGCCTTAATTCTCTCATCTTCTTCCTTCCCTTACCCTCCTGAGGCACCTTCATCTGCCTGCATAGCTTCTGCTATCATCTTCATATGAGCAACCTGCAACATGGGGCTTGGAGCTCTTTCTGCCTGCAGAAGGCCTATATCTGAACATAGCTGAAGTCCATTTCTTAAAAATAAAAAAACCCAGCCTCTATCCTATTATATTTATCTTTATTCATTCATTCTGAAAATAACTATGAGTGCCTACTATACACCAGGCATTTCCCTTAGCACTAGGGTTACAGTAATGAGTAATATAGGTGACGCCCTTGCCCTCACAAAATGTGTATTCTAATGAGAAAAATTGATTTTTATATAGACATACCTTTTAAATGATATTTCATTATATATATGCTATATTACATAACATTAACATATATTTATATTAGACCATAACCTATTACATACAATATAATATATATATTTTATGTCATAAAATATATATATTATATATACTATAATGCATTTGTTGTATATTATATGTTATATAATAATAGATTTACTAATTATATATAATATGTTATATAATTATATACAATAGGCAAATGTCATTAAAAGACACATGGTGTTGGTAACACACTCAGGAGGAGCAGCTGACTTGCTGAAAGACTTTAAAACATCACCTTTTAAAAAAAGAAATGATTGGTGCCATTGGATGAGGAAGGAAGAAAGAGTGATTGATGTTAAAGTCAAAACCTAAGTTATTTGGACTATATAAACATTGAAGTGACAGCAAGTCGTTCAGGTCCTTTTTATTATTCCTTAGCCTGGCACACAGTATAATCAGGGTAATGGACTCTAGCCACTGTAACAAACAGCTCCACATCCTCAGTGATTTAACACTGTTAAATTTACTTCTCATGCATACCAATCCAGTGTGGGTCAGGCAGCTCTCCTCCAACCAGTAATTCAGGACCCTGGCTTCTTCCATCATGACTCTTCCATCTTGGAGTTCTTTGTGGGCTGCCATAACAGCAGGGTAGAGAGGAACATAGACTATCACTTGGAATGTTCTGTTGCCAAGACTGGAAATGTGTCACTTACTTTAAACCACATTTGATTCACCAGGATTCAGTTTCATAGCCCTCATTAAACTGCAAAGTAAGCCAAGAAATATTATCTCTCTTCCTAGGAAGAGGTGATAGAATTATCGAGAATCTAGTCATTCTATGCCAGAAACATCATCTCCTTTCTGTACCTTAACTGTCACTCTTCTTCCCGGGGATAACTCCTCTTTATTCCTTAATACTTAAGCCTTGGAGGAATCTTTACATCTTCTCTCTGGGTAGATAGATGATTTAACCCTTCTGTGTTCCCATTACACCTCATAAAACCACCTATTGACTAATTTGTCTCTCACTCAAGATTAGGATCTTGGCCATGTTCGTCCTCCTTTACTAGGTATGGAGCACACAGAATGTGAACATGGTAATGCCCAGTTATTATTTATTAGACTGAACTGAGCCAAACAAGAATGCAGATTAGAGGTCAGTTCTGAATGGGTCAGGTCAGGATGCCCAAAGATATTTCCAAACTGAGTGCCTTTATTTTTAAATGTTTTACAAAGGGATAAGGCATGTCCTTCATGCATGTAACAACTACAGCACTAATGGCCTGTGTTTTCTAGGATGAAACTCATGCTTCCTGTTTACAAGTGATGACCAATAACTAGTCTGTTCTACAGGATCACATCGAGAGAAGGAAGGACCAGTGTTCATGAAGCTCTTTGCACCCTTTGAAATGACAAAGCCCAGTATGTACAAAATGCAAAATACCAATAACTGTATGGGCTGGATAGATTTTTAAACAACTGCTGGGTGTGAGAGCATACAACTCAAACTTACCTACCCATGCTCTGCTCCAAGTTTTTTGTGCAGTTTCACAAAGCAAGAAGGCTACTACATTCTTCCCACACTAAAGAGGCAGAATTTTTTAATGTTTTTTTTTTAAGAATTTATCTTGGAATTGTTTATTATGTAGACCACAGAGCTGAAATATCACTTTTATTTCTAATCTCCCTCTGATATTTACAGAGAAATAGGGAAGGAATTAGGCAGAAAAATAGGTTCTGATCTATTGCTATTCCCAGCAGCTGTTATCCTTCAACTCTGAGAAGTTCACCCCCATTTAATAAAGAACAGTGACTCCCTTGGAGTTATCCTGCCATCAGTAGTGAGAGAAATAGGCCTTAGATATCTGAGCACTTTCCGTTCCTTACATAATTCGTCAAAGAATAATCACAATTTAGAGCTGGAAGGGACCTGTAAATCTCCAGCTCACCTTCTCACTGGAGTCATTTCACAGATGAGGAAACTAAGTCCCATTCCTATTAACTGACTTGCCCCAAGGAAGATTGCTCCTTAGTAACTGAACTGGAACTAAATCCCAGATATCTGTGCTCATGACAATTGCCTCCTGAGTGAATACTGTGCCATATCAGAGACCCGAGGCTGTGAGTTGCTTGTGTGTTTGTGAAAGAAACCGAAAGGGACAGGAAATGAAAGAACCAATTGACTAAAAGCAAGAACAGGGATCATTTATAAAATCAGGCTTCCTTTTACGTTTCAGGCTTAAAAGGCAGTTTTTGCAGCCTCCATGGACCACTGAACTCCCTTCTCAAGGCTAGAAGGGAAGGGTTGCAGCAGGAATCCAAGAGTTCTAGAAATACAAGAAAAAGACAAACATAAAAAAGAAGAAAGGCAGATATAGGCCATGTGAGCTGTCCAGTAGCCTCCGGGGGTCATTCTATTATTTATCCTTGAAGTAGCCTGAGAGAAGTTTCACTGATGGCATACGGCGCTGTTTCAATAAGTAAAATAATCTTAATTTATTTTCGTCTTTAATCCGGGTAGAAAGGAAGGAAAATGGGCAAGATGAAAGGTCATTCTCTAAGAGAAAGTGAAGACACCTCTTTAGAGCATAAACTCCAGGGAAATTATATTTTTATGGGACTAATCCAGGAAGCAGCAAGAATGGTTGGGAACATGGTCAGACTTTCCTAGTTTGAATCTTGGCTCCATTCTTTGCCTAATTGTCTGACCGTGGGCAAGTGTCTAAATCTTCCTGTGCCTGGTTCCTCACCTTTAGAATGGATGTAATGATTTCACCTACTCCGTAGAATTAAATGAGTTAACATTCATAAAGCACTTAAAATGGAGCTTTCCAAAGCATTTGTGCTATATTAGTGTCTATTAAATACACTTTTAAAAAGAAGGTTTGAAGCTGAGCCAAGAAAAAAGGTAGGGTTCATTCGGCCTATTAATTGTATCTGAGAATTACTACTCCAGGCTTAAACAATAAGCAAAATGTATCTCCTTTTATTTATTCATTCAGTAGATATTTATAAACCACCTACTGCATGCCAGGCACTGTTCTAGCTATTGAGAAATTGGTGTTAGGAAGCAAGACCTACAAGGTCACTGTCCCCGTGCTGCCTACATTCTAGTTGGGGGACCCAGGAAAAAAAGAAGTAAAACTATGTTTCAGGTAATGGTAAATGCTGTGGAGAACTATTAAGCAAGAAATGGACAGAAAATTATGGAAGTTTGTGAATGCTATTTTAGGTTGATAAACTGGAATTCATACTGAGGCAGCTTAACTGAAGTTCTTAACCACCCCACAGCATTGTCTAAACACTGTACTTCAAAGCACCCTAAGGATACTAGGGGGATAATGAGATGAGTAGGCTAAATAATCCACTTAAGGCATCTTTATGGAACTTGCAGTCTTACAGGGGCTCAAAAAATAACTCTCTTGAGCTTTTAGTTAAATCTAATTTAATCCTAGTTTAGCCACCTACTGCTTGTGTCACCTTGGGCAAGTTACTTAAATTCTCTAATCCCAGTGTCCTTATCTAGAAAATAATAGATAATAGTGGAACCTATCACATCAGGTCATTGTGAGATATAAATACAAAAATGCATATGAAGTTTCTGACATTTAGAGGAACTCAATTGATATTAGTTATGACCACTTGCATGTGTTCAATAAATTCATCCTAAATTAACAAAAATCAATACATTTTTGATGTTGTTTTTGCCCGGGGCCAGGAAGTAATAGAAAAGAACTCAATTACTGACACAAGAGAGTCCGTGACTAAAAATGCCAGTGACTGCATTGCATAGTGAACATTCTGCCCTCTGCTAGTGGATTTCTCACAATGTAGATTATTCATTTTCTAGATAAGAAACTGGCAACACTTTCAAATTTGATTGTCATCTACTAAACTGATCATTTTGAAATGTATTTAGAGATTATTGTTTAGTCCATCAGAAGCTAGAAGAGAAGATGTTTAAAGTCATAACTCAGGCCTCCCTATTTAAGAGATTAAATGAATAATCCTAATGCAGAGAGGTCTTCCTGTCTGCATTACTTAGAAGTAATGCAGTCAGTTCCCATCAATGAGTGCGAATGGGAGAGACGTTGGAAGAGGAGGAGAAATGAAGAGCACCTTAAACAGCAAGGACTCAATGTAAATATACATAGCATAGAATGGAATGGAAGTGAACTGAGAAGCTGAGCAGTCAGATGTTGACAGTGTAGTTCCATTAAGTTGCTAAAGGCAACTTAATTTCATAGAAAAGCAGAACTGTATGCATTTACACAGGAACTGTAAAACAGCATATCACCATTTTGAATAAGACATTATCACCTGCCTTTACCATATAGTTGAAATAAGTGCTAACTTAATTGTTGAATAGAATTTGACTATATTTCTTATTTTCAATCAATGGCATTCAAGTGAGATATATCTGTTCAAGTTATGTCTGCAAATGAATTGAGCATTTACTTATGTCCCAAGACACAGTACAAGGAGAAAAATAAGATGAAATTACACAGTGTCTGCCTTCAAGAAGATTTTAGTCTAGGAAAGGAAATCAGACCAATATGCAAGTGATCTTAATATGGTACAAGTCAGAACATGAAATGAGCTATAATAGGAGTAAAAACACAAGTTTTGTATGTTTAAATGAAAGGGAAGATATCTTCTGTTCAGGGAATCAGGAGTAGGTTCTTGGAGAAGGAGATAGATAAATCAAAAAGCTATTTCTATGTACCTTTAAAACTTCTCTATTGTGGCTGGGCATGTTGGCTTGTGCCTGTAATCCTAGCGCTTTGGGAGGCCAAGGCCGGAGTATTGCATGAGGGAAAGACTTTAAGACCAGACTGGGCAATATAGTGAGACCGTGTCTCTCCAAAAAAATCAAAGAATTAGCCAGGCGTGGTTGCACACACCTATAGTCCTAGCTACTCAGGAGGATTGCTTGATCTCAGGAGTTAAAGAGCAGAGAGCTAGGATCCAACCACTATACTCTGCATAATGAGATCTGGGCAGCATATTGAGATCCTGTCTCTAAGAAAAAAAATAATACATAAATCAAATTTTAAAAAGAAACCTTCTTTGTTGTGGAAGTTTATGATAACTCATGACACTCCAAGCAAAAAGTGACCCAAAGCATGTGCTTAGCTAACAGGTAGATAGAGATGCTATTTTTTCCTATTTGTAATAATAACCATCCTCTGCTTTTTATAACTGAAATACAGCTAATGCCATCAATCCAGCTATAAATTTCATTCATCACTTTGTCCTTTAAGCTATAATGAGTTAAATATTTCAAACCCAAACAAATACCTATTGTCAGCTTCAATAGAGTAGGCTAAACTAGTGACATAGTTACTATTCTTTCTTCCCAAGCTAAGCACTGTTTCATTCCATGGTATTCCTTTGTGGTTATTTGTGTGGGGGATGAGGAGGGGTGGCAGTCAATGGGATTTTGGACTTCACACCAGTAGTCCTTACACCTATCCTTTGGCGCTGGGTTCTAGCCTGATGACTGGTCTTCTGTGGAGCCATAGTGAACACTCTACCTACAGAATCCACATCCCCAAGATGTTCCTCAGCATGCCAGAAAGACGTTGTGGGCCAAACCCCTACATTAATAGCAATCACTTAAATAGAAAATTGCTTATGTGCCAGGCACTATTCTAAGTACTTCAGATTAACTCTAGATTAACACAATTAAATCTCAAAATTAAATCCTTATTTTACATGAAGAAATTAAAGCACAAAGAAGTTAATAACTTGCCTAAGGTCACACTACTAGTGTCAGAGTCAGGATTGAAATTGGCCAGCCTGGCCCCAGAGTCTATGCCCTTAACTGCTTTCTTCTACTTCCCATCACAGGAATGCCCCATATCTGTACTCAGTGGAATCACCCATCAATACACTCATCTTTAGGAAAAAAAATGACTGGCCATTTTCAGTATCTCAAACAAGTCTATTGTCTTCTATTTTAGTAAATAGACATTCAGCTTTTCTTTTTTTTTTTAAGTTACCAGATAACTACTGCTGTTATCAAAGGACATGAGTACTCAAGAAACTGCGATTCCTCTTTCATGTTTTCAAGAGGAAATACATTTTAGCTTTACTTGTATTTTCATGAATTCACGAAGGTATAAGTGCTAAATGGATATACTTTAAATTATTTTTAAGGTTATAATTTATGAATCACAGAGTCCTGACAGGTTAAAAGCTTTTTCCTCAATGCATTATGTTAGTTTTAACCCTCGACCCCTTCTTTACTTAGAAGCTACTATTTGGTGGCAAAGGCTTGTATTTACAATTTTCTAGATACTAAGAGGTAAATGTATTATAAGAAAGCTTTGAATGTGAAATGTTCCCCACAGATGTAAAAGAGATTATTTCAGTAAATGTAGAGATATCCATTTCCCTGCCTGTCACCTCTGGTACTCAATTACATTATCATCCACTTTAGCCAGAACACTTTTCCAAGTGCCACATGATGTAGACATGAAGTGACAATTGCCTTGTATCTCAAGTCCCAGTAGGCTCAGAGGTAGATGAAAGGAAGCTAGAGCAACTCCAGAGGCATCCAGTGTCTGCAAAGACCCACATAACCATGCCCAGACGTGAGAAAATAGCTCATTGTCCATCCATTCAATCAGACTGTCCATTCATTTCAGCTATATATTAGTACAGATATGGGACCGGAAACATGGAAAAGACTGGGTCCCTGCCTCAAGGAGTTCTGCCTGCATTTTAGACAAAGATAAAGTAAAAAACTAGAATACCATGTGGAAAATGCTGCGACAGGAGGGGAGAGCTAAATGCATGAGGATCAGGGAAGGCTTTTTGGACAGGTGGTTAATGCTTGAACTGAATCTCAAAGAATGAACGAGTGTTTTTGACCAAATAGGACATTGAAGGAGTCACTTCAGACAGAGGATCCTAGGACTGTGCCTGCTAGGACTAGGAGTAGGGACAATAAGGAGAAATGGATGTCCATGTTCATCCTCCCTTTCTTTCTCTCTCTCCGCCCCCACCCGTCCCACCTGCATCCCCCACTCTGACAAACACATACACACAAACACATATACAGTCACTTACTTCCCCAAATACTAACCCCAAGGGAATCTGTAGAAGAAACTTTCCCAAATGACTCCAATCCACTCTAGTATTTTTTTCTTTTCTAGAACTTAAAAACTGGCACTTAACTTGTCTTTGTATACAGTCATGTGCCATATAACAACGTTTGGATCAATGATGGACCACATATATAAGTGGTCCCATAAGATTATAATGGAGCTGAAAAATTTCCATCACCTAGTGATTTATGTTAAGTTGCCTACAGTTCTCAGTATAGTAACATGCTGGACAAGTTTGTAGACTAGGAGCAATAGCCTAGGTGGGTAGCAGGTGATACCATCTAGGTTTACTTAAGTACACCGTATGACATTCGCACAATGAGAAAATCACCTAAGGACACATTCTGATGTATCCCTGTTGTTAAGTGACACAGAATTGTATTTGAATCTATTTCAAATGTATACCCATGAAAATTACATATTCCTGGAAGGTAGGAACTTTATTCCCTTTTGCATTAATATAATATCTAGGATGATGTTGTATATATTGTCCTAGACATACAATATCTAGGATGATGTTATATATATGATGCACTATAGTGCCTAAAAATTCTTGTTGAATTAAATAAATAATAAATACTAAAACTATTGTAAGAGTGACTCTACTGGGGATTCCCATAACTAGAGCTGAAGATTCTTAGTCACTCCATTGTCTGAGATAATTAGAAATTCTGGACTGACAAATACACACACACACACACACACACACACACACACACACCCCAGACTATGAGGCTGGAAACATTTTCCTAAGGATCAGGCTATTTTTGTTGTGACTGCTGTTCTCACTCCAATGGTAGTGGAATCGTTCTTAGATTATCCCTTAACTATAAATATAAAAGGGGTTTTCAGAAACTCCAACCAGGGCTTCAAAATAGGATAACAGCAACAAGCATAGAGCAACACTTCTCTGCATATTCTAGGCCTTACTGAAATGCCTCCTAATGATTTATTCAAGGTGTCTCCTGTCACATGTACACTGTTAACTAGACTACCACTGATCATGTGACATCTGCCGTTTTCTGCATTTCTTGCTCTAGCCCATTGTGGTGATGTCTTCTGTCACCAAGGCTTGAGACAGTGCCGCCAGGACCTACCAAAAGTGCTCTCAGTCCTGTTAATACTCACTAAAGGTGCCAAATCTGCCACTAATGACTGCCAAGGGCTGCTTCAGAGTTGCAGGTACCCAATGTGTCAAAGGTACTGATGTCTGTGCCTCTGGCTGTGATACCTAGTGTCTTCCCATCAAGGGCACCTTAGCCCTGCCAACTGAATGTTCTCCCAGTGCCACTGAAACCTGCCAATGTGGCCATCATTGCCAATTGCTGGTGTCCAATGTTGACAGTACCAATATCTGCAATATGGCACCATCTCTTCTTGCCGAAAAAGTTGTTGGTGCCAATTCCGCTGACTCCTTTTGTTCTCAGTGTCCCAAAAATGTTTCATGATACAGCTCTTTAACTGAAACCTCTTCATCTTAAGGGATGGTCCACGGGAGACTGGCCAGGGCACAATCAGAGTGCCAGATTGCAATCCATTCAGAATAGCACATTCTCTCTGATGCCCATCTATGATCCCTTGAATCTCTGAGCAGAGTCTTCCAGGCCCCTGGAGTCCTCATTGAGCACAGACTACCGCAAGCCCCTCCCTGCCAGTCACCCATACGTTCCCACACACAATGGACGAATACAGTCCTCTTCAAGCTGAGACCCGTGACACACAGCTGCAACCATCAAACTGACAGATTCCTGATCCATGTTAGAGAACAAGGAAGATTTTATTATGTGTTTCAGGAAATTATGCTGGTCTACTGTCAAGATACCCAGAATCTGGCTACTTCTTGCTGCTTTTACTTTAGCACCTTGTCCAAGCCACTAGCCCCTTCCTTCTGGATTACTTCTGCAGACTCTTGGGACATTCTCAAAGCTAGTAGGAAAAGACCTCCCTATTAGCTTTTCTCAACACAGCAGTCAGAGTGATTCTGCTGAAATGTAAGCCAGATCATGTCACAACTCTGCTCAAATTCATACGCTGACTCCCCATTTCCTCAGATGGAAAGCCAACCCTTGCCAGGTCTTGTAAGCCCTCACTTATCTGGCTTCCTGTTCTCTCTCTTTGTGTCCCCACACTGCTCCAAACCCACTGGTCTCCTTGTTATTTCTTGAATATATGCTGGGCCCTACTTCCTGAGGGCCTTTGCTGTAGCTGTTCTCTCTACTTGAAATCCTCACCCTCAACACGGCCAATCCACCGTCTTTATTTTTTTATTTTTTGAGACAAAGTTTCACTTTGTCACCCAGGCTGGAGTGCAGTGGCATGACCTAGACTCACTGCAACCTCCACCTCCTGAGGTCAAGCAATTCTCGTGCCTCAACCTCCTGATTAGCTGAGATTACAGGCACATACCACCATCTCTGGGTGATTTTTTTATATTTTAGTAGAGACAGGGTTTCACCATGTTGTCCAGGTTGGTCTCAAACTCCGGAGCTCAGATAATCTGCCCGCCTCAGCCTCCCAAAGTGCTGGGATTACAGGCATGAGCCACTGCACCCAGCCAGTCCACTGTCTTTAAATCTTTGTCCAAATAATCTCTTCTGAATGAAACTTCTTCTGACCATGCTACTTAATACTGCACCTGCCACACCATACACACACTCCAGCATGACCAATCCCCCTACTGTAGTTTCTCTTTTTTCCACAGCACTTACCACCTTCTAACAGAATATATACTTTACTTATTATGCTTATTAATTATTATCTGTCTTTCTCACTTAGAAAGTAAAGTCCACAAGGATTGGCACATCCAGAACAGTGCTTAGAATATAGAAGACATACTGTTAGTATTTGTTGAGTAAATGAGTGGGTGGGTAGACGATGGATGGATGGATGGGATGGGTAGATGAATGGATGGATGGATGGATTAATGAATGGATGGATGGATGGATAGATGGATAGAGGGAATGGAATGGATGGTAGGTCCTCATTTTTGTAACTCCCTAAGTGCATGTGAATATAATCATATTTGATCACCATGTGAATGATATGTTTTGTACTGCTCTACACAGGTAGAACATAAGTTATTCATTTGTATACCGCTAATTTTAGTTTTATGGTACATTTATTTGTTTGAAGTTTTTCTGTGGATGATGTTATTATGCACATGCCCGGAGGCTCTGAGAAAGGACATGGTTTTTAAATATCAAATAAATAGAATTGACACTCAGGGCATTCATTATCTTCTGAAGATTTAAGTTTGGGGAAATTATTTTAGTTGAGACTAAAAATATGCAAATGATATTCCTGATTAATAGTAGCATTTATAGTTTCTGTTTGAAGAGCAAAGCAGTGTGCTGTGTAACCACCAAATAGCTGCATGAATGTCAGAAAACATGTACTATCAGAGAAAAAGAGACTCCATGTCTTTTTTCTGAATATAGTTCACATCACTGGTAGAGTTTGGAAATGTGAATGCTAGTAAGCATTGTTCAGTGCCTTATTCTGGTTGCAGTAAATCCTCTGTTCTTCTTTAATCTGAACCCTTGCTTCATAAAAAAACCTTTGCAACAGGGAAATAAAACAAATAGCATTGTTTAACAAAGGGCTCTAGGGTCAACATTACCTCAACAAGGATTTTAGAAATGAAAAGACGGTAAAAAAACATTTCCTTTTATTAAATTTTTAAAAATACCTCTTTTACCAAAAGCTCCAGGGTGAGGTACAATAAAACCAATAAAATAATTCAACCCCAAGGATGGTGTTATATGTGTACTGTGTCATGGCTCTATTGGTCTTTTCATCTGCATCCCGCACAGATCCTACATAGCAGATAGCAGTTCTAAAGTGCTGCTACACATAGAGTTAATCTCTGTGGGCACCGATGAAGCTGAAAAGACCAGTGCCTGACTAGTAGCTCACACACACTGCTTGAAATAAGACAGATTGTTTTGTAGTTGCTGCTGTACTAGTTGTCATTTTTCCCCAAGAATGAAAATGATATACAACTTGGCTGTGTTGGCAACTTAATTCCTTTAACTTGTGATTTTCCCAGTGCCTTTGTCCAGAGGGGGTGCCCCCTATCACTAATGGCTAGAGATTAGGCCAGTCTAATGCTTCTAGGCTATTCTGTGCTGTTGGAAGTTGATCACCTGTGTGTCTTGAAAACATTTTTTTAATATAATCCTTCATTGCTGTCCATTGCTTCACTTCCATTTTACTCCACGATCTAAGACTTGTCATAATTAGGGATACCTCAGACCCTCTCTGGGCTAGACCTTAATTCATTTCTCTTATTCATGAAATAGAAATCATAGACCATTAAGAGACAGTGTCTAGTCCAAAGCATTTTCCTTTCCCTTTATTTCCCAAAACGTAATATAAAGTAATATCCAGATACTACTTCTTCACTGCTTCTGCCCTAGGCCTACAGCTGGGAGTCTTCAATATCTGAACACTCAAGGAACCCCCAGTCAGTGAGGCTCAGTCAGTGGTGGGAAAAATAATAGAGGGGTTACCACTTTCTGCAGCTGTGAGTCCATAGTGACATTAGACATGATTCTCTTACTTCTGAGGGCTTATGTTTCTCTTTATTCTTTTATAGAAATTGTATCCATAACAGAGGCTAATTGTAAACAAAGGAGCTGCAAGCAGCACACTTATTTGTACATGTATCCCTCCCTGGCTACAGATGCACAACACAGAGACTTTATCACTCCTTGCTTTCCAACAATAGTCACAGTATACTAATCCTTTTAATTCCCACAGAAGGAATATAATTATATAGAAGCGCCAGGCTCTCAGACTCCATAAAGGACATCTTCCCAAAGATCACCTAAAACACTTTACAACTGAGGTGACATGTGTGAAATCACTTAAGGCTCTTTAAAGTCCCACATCATTGTTAAGTGATGTTCTTATCGTTAATAATGCTCTCCATTTTGAAGTCGTCTCTCCCAGCAAAGTCGCAGTGCCATAGCACTCAGATGGTGATGGGTAGACTTTTTTTCTGGGGCCCCATGGTCAGTAGATCAGCCTTTCTCTTTTATGTTCAATCAGTGTTTAAGAGCCACTGATGAAACAGCACAGTGATGTCTAAGCCCAGGTCTCACAGCCTGTAGGAAATTTGATCCTCACACTACTTGATAGACCTGCATTTGGACTTGGCAACACACTGTCTACCAGCACTGCTTGTCACGGTTTATTTTCAGGACTGCTGTTAGTCCAAGACTTGGGTAGCAGCAGGACAGAGCAGAAGAGTCTAGAACAAGGAGCCAGAATAGGGTGAAGTACTTGACAATATCAGCTATCTGTATAATAAAAGTCATATCAGGCAGGAAGACTGAGTGTACAAAGTACATCCAGGTGGGAAAAGAGAAGCTTCCTAGGCAAGCTTAAGTAGCTGAGCCTGGCGCATCAGTGATATTGGCACTGGTGGGTCTATGTAAATGATAGGTTGCTGTGTTTGTATCCAAGAAGTGGATGAGACATGGGTAACAGCCCTTGCCCAC
The DNA here is from genome assembly GCA_963574635.1 of Cheracebus regulus. NCBI lineage: Eukaryota > Metazoa > Chordata > Mammalia > Primates > Pitheciidae > Cheracebus > Cheracebus regulus. Next base: position 33,868 of record CAUYQU010013906.1, on the reverse strand, counting down.
GTGAGGACCTTCACCAGAAGGTCACATATACTTCACACATAGCATCCAGCTCTCTCCAAGTCTAAGCCACATAGCTTCCAGACACTCGCACTCTTTTAACACAAAGAGTATTCACCCTGAGGTTAGCTCCAACTATCCTTGTCAGAGCTGTAATTTCCAAGAAAGGCGGGCAAAGTGTCAAAGCAAAAGGCAAGCCCTGCACTGCAATCTCCACCATACCCTAGAACTTGCTGTTTTATGACTCTGACCCTCCTCAATCCTGAGTCCTCATTTCTTACCCCTTTCCATGCGTTTTCCTCTATGCTTTCTAAAATCTCATCTGCCCCTTTTCTTCCCATTACAAACTTCCCAATAGAATGATCTAGTTTGCACTTCGCACTTCCTCATCTCTAACTCACACCCCAGCCTAGGGCATCTCAGCTTCTGTGCTCTTCTCAATAAAATGTCTGGTGACCTATTTCCGATGACCTATTTGTGATTCCACAAAGCCCTTCTCCTCCATCATTTTTTTAGACTTCTCTGTAGCATCCTCCCACTGCTGACCACACTCTCCTTGACACTCTTATGTACCCCATTTCTCTTCTTGTCTTGACCATTCCTTCTTTGGTCTCCTGAGTATTATTCTTATCTTTTCCTTATTCATTGAAAGTGTTGGTTCATTCTCAGGCCACTTCTCTTCTCACACTACAAAATCACCTCTGCAGTCTTACCTGTGTATGATTTCCGCTCTCATGATAAAAATAACAGATTTATTGAGTGCTTCTGTGTGCCAAGTACTGTGTGTGCTAAGTTCTCCTTGTGTGATTTCATTGAATACATATGGCAACCCTCAGCAGTAGACATTCTTTCAATCTTTCACATTATTAATCAGAAAGTGGATGCTTAGGAAGTATGAGTAATTTACTCAAGGTCAGACAGCTAATAAGTGGTGTTGCCAACCCTCTCACCTGTACTTTGAGGATGCCCAGGGCCGCATGTCCCCCCAGGCTTCTCCAAATTTAAAGTGCCATTCCACAGCATCCTTAATTTCTCATGTCTCAAAATGTTTCATGTTATCCCAGCCTATTGTCGTTTCTCTTTTAGCTGGTAACACCACCATTTGCCCCAGATATCCAGGCTAGAAACTTGGGATTTCCCTACATTTTCCCCCTCTTAACCTTTGCATAGTTGTTACAAGGGATAATGTTGTAGTTGACAGAGAAATGTCAACAAACACAGTTAAAGGAAGTGAAGCTTCTTTAACGATAACAGATGTGAAAACTTATTGCCCACAAAACAAGAACTATTACAATGTAATGTCAAATGGAAGTACAGCCTTCATTTAATGTTCTACATGGAACTGCTTATTTTTAGTTATGTTTGTATTCGAGGAAAGACTGTGATACTGAAATAGAGACATTCATAATATAGTGGTTTAAAGAATGGAACATTAATTTCTCTCATATGATAGTCCTGAAATGAGCAGTGCAGGTTTACAAGGTGGCTCTGCTCTGTGCAATTCCGGGAGGACCCAGGACCTTCTATTTGCTGCTCCATCATCCTCCAAAGCACTGCTTCACAAAGTGTGGTCCATGGACTGACAGTATTAGCATCACCAGGAAGCTCGTTAGAAATGCAGAATCTCTGATCCTCCCTCCAACCAATGGAATTAGAATTATCTGGTAATAAGATTCCCTGCATGATTCCTGGGCACATTGAAGTCTGAGAAGCATTTCCCAAACTCCATGGCATTGTTTTGCCTGTGTAGTCAAAGCTAGACTGCAGGCACTTGATGTTCCAGCTTATAGGAAGATGAAGAAAAAAGAGGAATTCTCGATCAAGGAACCTCTTTTCATTAGAGGTGACCTGGAGGTTACAAGCAACACTCATTAGCATTCCACAGGCTCAACCATATTTTCATAACAGCAACCAGAAAAGCAGCTGATATATCTTGTCTCTAGTCAGGCAGGCATGAACCCAATTTAACCCCATTATGTGGAAGAGGAGAGGACAGTTTTAAGGGAACAACAAGTAGTTTCTGTCTCAATTTTCTAACACTTTGAGACATAAAAATATCTGTCTAATTCATTATTGGCTTTTCAGGGTTCCTTATTCTCTTGTTCTAATTACCATGCCAATATCATTATTCTAGTTTAGTAAGTTGTCCCATTGAGAACTACTTTTCTTCATTTAATCCCAAAGCTATTATAATGTATACCACCTTTCTCTATCTTTATTTTCTAACCCATTTTATTGCCTTCCTCCTGCTATGCCTTCCATCTTGTGGCTGCGTCATCTCATGAGGTATTATCCTTGTCTGCACAGAAAAAGCTGGCTTCAGACGGAGAGAAAGAATGGCAGAATGACAGGAGCTCTCTCTCTCTGTCTCTGTGTGTGTGTGTGTGTAATGTATACATATGTATTTGTATATCTATATATAGAGAGATATATAACTCCACATATAACATATCCATAGTACTTCAAATAAACCCAAAAAGTTAAGAGAAAATAAAACCTTAGTAGTCGTGTAATCTTACAAAAGTCTTCTAGATTCATGATTTTCAAACATTGCTTTTTAAAACAGAGAAAACCTTTCTTCCCCTTCTTCTGTAAAACACATAAAACAGGAGTTACTCTGATTGAAGTTGATCAAGCAGTCTCAGAGCATGTGTTGTTTGGCTGCCCCATAGCTGACCCCCTTGCAACCCCAGAAGTCCACAGAGCACTGTCATGTGGTTTCTCTGCCTGCTATACCACCTGTCATGTTAACAGCATACTCTCTCTGAGGCCAGGTATGCTCTAAAAAGCTCCTGGAGGAAAGTCATTTGAGTGGAACAAGAACAAGGAAGGTGTTTGGTTAAAAAAAAATGTTAATGTATCTCAATTTCCCCAAGACTAAAGCTTCACTACTATCTCCAATTTCTGTCTCCACTTAGATTTTTCCAGACTTTGGAATTCAACTAATTGAATCAAATCACCTTGTTGTGAGCCTCTGTGATGAATGCCTGCTCCCTACCCACCACTCTGCCTCTCAAATTATAGACTGAGCCTGACTTCTGTTCATGCTTAGCAGCACTGCTGGCCTGGCAAGCCCCTGGAGCTGTCACTTCCCAGCCCTGTCTTGCCAGATGTTCCTGCTGAAAAAGTTTCATCATTGCTAATTTGAGAATGCAGCTATGGTGCTCCTTGTGGGTACTACTGAAGATACTTGAAAGAAATGTGAATGCCATCTGACCTTTAGTGTACATGTCCTATCATACGCACACACACACACAAACACACACATACACACACACACACGCACACACACACACACACATATGAATTTTAGTTTTGTCTTTGGGCTTGTTTTTTCTTTCCTGGGTAAATAAATAGGATGCTAATTTAAAATTAATTTACAAATCATGGAATTGTAAAATTTAGGAATTATAAAGCAGCTTTGAGATCCTTGGTCCAACACCTTCATTTTATAGCTGACACCACTGAAGCTTAGAGAGGTGAAGTGATTTGCCTATGGCTACACAGCTAATAGAATCAAATATGCCATGCTATGGAAACAAAGTCCATTGCATTCTATAACACAATATACTATCTGGAATTGGTTCTTGATATATGGTGGTTTTAAATAGTTATGAATGTTTTTGTTAGGCAGAAAAAGATAACCTTAGTTTTCATAATGTGGAGTACATAAACAAATCTCTCCCACAAATGAATACCAAACCACTGAAATGAATTTGTCATTTTATCTCCATGTATTCATTAAGTCACTTAATTTAACAAACATTTAGCAAATGCCTGCCATGTGTGACATGCTCTGCTGGATACTTTAGGAACTTCAGAAATGATTAAACCTCATTTCTTCACCAAGGGGTAGGCAGTCCAATGAAGAAGACAAATACTTCTCTATTACCAAAAGCAGACTTTAATAATGCTATAATAGAACTCTATGCAAAATACTACAGAAATCTGCAGAAGATATGATTTTTGGGGGGAATAATGGTAACATTAGAGAAAGATTCACAGAGCAGTCAATGTTTAAACAGGACCTTTTAAGGATGGAAAGGATGGATAGAGTTTCATTAGGAGAAAACGTAGAAATTGCATTCCTGGCAGAGTGAATGGCATAAGCAAAGGCGTGGAGGTATATTACATATTCAGTGGATTATGCCCCAACAATCAAACTCATACAATAAAGAATTACTTAGTCTAGGGTTAATAAAGATGCAGCACATAGGGCAGGTGTGGTGGCTTGTGCCTGTAATCCCAACATTTTGGGAGGCTGAGATGGGTAGATTGCTTGAGCTCAGGAGTTGGAGACCAGCCTGGGCAACATGGTGAAACCCTGGTCTCAACTAAAATTACAAAAGAAAATTAGTTAGATGTGGTGTTGCACTCCTGTGGTCCCAGCTACTAGGGAGGCTGTGGTGGGAGGATTGTTTGAGCCTAAGAAGTAGAGGATGCAGTGAGCCAAGATTGCACCACCCCATTTCAGCCTGGGTGCCTGGGTGACAGAGTGAGACTGTCTTAAAAAAAAAAAAAACATGTAGAGTTTCTCCATGACAGCAAGGTAGCTTGGGAAGGAAGGATACTGATGTTTGCTTACTCAGCATCCATAATCTTTCTCAGTCTCGTGAAGATGAATTTGCCAATAGATTCATGAATTAAAAGGTCTGAGTTATATTCCACAGGCATAGTGGGTAAACACCAAGGGTTTTTAAACAAGGAGTGATTCTATTCTGTTTTTCCCTGTACACCAAAATTTCAGTAGTTCACAGCAACAACAGAAATTTTTTTTTCTTACTCATGGGTCTGCTGTGCTTCAGCTAACTTCAACTGGACTTTCCTGAGCTCCACTGAGCTAGGGTATATTCCAAGCTTTGGGTTAAATTTAGGTTTTCTCCAAAAGTCTTCATCTTTCTCCTAGAACCAGGAGTTATGCAACTCCTTAGCTCTTGCTATTCTTATGAGACAGCATGTGAATGCTAAAAGATTAGGAGAACACAGGAGCACAGAGACCTCATCTCTAACTGCCACACTGGTACTTTATGCATTCTATTGGCCAGGATCAATGAGACTGTGAAGTAACTGGAGCCACAGTGAGACATAATTTCGATCCCTTGGCAAAGGGCATGGGGGCATAATTCTAATACAGTAAGAGAACGAAGAATTGTAATAAACAATTCAATCGACTTGAGTGACCTTGTTAGATAGTTTCCTAAAAAATAGCTGTCAGCTGAATGGGAGTGGGGTAAAGACATTAGCAGATGCAAACCTTTTCTAAAACAAGATAAAGAAGGAAGGAAATGGGGGAAGTAGTAAGAAAAGAGATGAGAGATTTGATTGGAAGCTGAAAAGATCAGCAGCCAATGACAGCATATTACACAATTTCAAAATAAGCAAGGGTCTAATTTAGGGTAATGGGGAGAAAAGAGAACTAACAGTTATTATTGAATAGCTATTATATTCAAATCACTGTGCTAGTCAATTTATATCCTCTATTTCATATAATCTTTACAACAACACTTGGAATAGGTATTATTATGCTTGCTCTAAAAAAGAGAAAACAGGCTCAAAGAGTAACTTGCCAAAGATCACCCAACAAATACATAGCACTGCTGGGAAAGTCATATTCCAAAGTCCATTTTGGAAGAAGAGAAGTGAATTGAGAGTCATCTTTGAAATCAAATTGATAGAACATGTTGGCCTAATTAGATATGATAGTAAACAGAAAGAGGAAAGTAAGATAACTCTCAAGCTTCTACTTGACAGTGGAGTAAGAGTTGCCCATTAACTGAAATGGAAAAAAAAGAGAAAGACTGTTTTTGAGCTGAAGGAGTTAAATTTGGTTTTGACTTATCTTGGTGACACCTATAGAACATTTATGTGAGATGTCCTACAAATGGTTAGAAATTGTCATCTCAGAGCTCAAGAAGAGAAGCCAGTTCCGAAGAAATCACTCCAGAAGTAGGGGCAAAAACATTCTAAGCAGGGGAAGTTATATTAGCAAAGATATGACTGTGTCTTATACGGTTCATTTTCAGGGAGTGGCTAGCAATTTAATGTACTGTTTAGACATACACATGTCTAATTACATTTATTGGCTACACAGTAGCAAAGGAGTGGGAGATTAGGCTGATCTCAGTTGGCCTTGAATACTGGGATAGGACATTTGGACTTTTCTCAAGGAAGAGCCACTCCAGTGTACCCTTTTATACAAGGGTACATTTAAGTGTCTGGCTTTTAGGAAGACTAATGTAGTAGCAAGGTACAAGATGGACCAAAGGTGGGAGGCCACATAGAAGGCTATTGCATTAGTTTTTGTAAGCACTAACAAGAACCTAAGCAGGGTAATGGCAGTAGGAACCGAAATAAAGGAACAGATGGGATCATTGCTTTGGAAGAAATTATTGTGCAGCAAGTAACTATTCTGCATATCATTAAATATGTGTCAAGTTAATTTTGTAACTGCATTTGGCTCTACTGGTTTCCTCTCTTCAGGTATGCAGAACCATCATAATTTATTGGTCATCTGTTCACATATTTTAATTAAGAGCTATAATCTCCATGAGGAAGAGACTATGACTGTTTTGTTCTCTACTAGTTCCACAACATTCATCAGAATAGGCATTGATTAAATTATTATTGAATGAGTGGATGGGTGAATACTGCCCTGCACACCTTAGCATCCCCATTTCCAAGGTCTCTTCAGTTGTGCCCTCTACCCTGCTCCCTGTCTTTTATCCTCCCACCAAATATTTTTCTCCTTCTCACCTCTTTAAGATTGTTCTGGGATAACTTGTCTTACAGGAGTAATCAGACTACTCAGCAGCCTGCATTCAGTGCAATCCTGATATGATGGTGGTTGTTTTATTTTATTTTTTTATTTTTTAATCATTCAACCAAGCTCAACTGACCCTCCCTTTGCTATTTATAAGCTTCATCTCAGACATATCCAATAACTTTCCAACCATATAAGATATTGATGCCTCAGTTCCAATTCATTTGAAACCTCCAGTTTTATTTTCTTCACCACCTCCCTCCTCCCCTAAGTTTAGACTTTCCCCCAAGGGACTGGCACTTTTCTGATTCTAAATTTTCTGGAATTAGGACAAGAAAGGGGGATTGGAGGAACAAGCAGATATCTTTATATTTACCTAGATTTTCTTTGTAGTCCTGTCATGGGTTCCCTGAGTCTTTAGCTAATACTGACCATCAACACCCTCTGTGTGGCAGATGGCCACTAATTGCTTCCTCAAAAGAGTGATGTGTGAGTGCTTGGAGGTAACCTGTGGGAACCCCATTGCATAGTTCTCTGGTATGAGACAACTGACTTTGACCCAAATCCAGTCAACAAGACTCCCTAAGCTTGTCCCTAGTATCTGCTGCTGGGGTGGTCAGCTTTATGGATGGGCTAACAGCAAGACCTTCCTACTAGGCAGTTAACTTTAACCTTAGTGTCTCTCTCTTTCTTCCCTTTTTTCCATTTATTTCTTATTTCATGTCAACTGGGGTAGTCAGGGAGATTCCTGGGGCTAGAGTGATTATTTAGGTTAACAGAGTTAGTTGAACCACCTTTAAACAAGGCCTGGAGAATATATCCAGCCCCAATATTTTTGTAATTCTCTATAGAATATGAAGGTACTGAATACCTATGAATCTCCTTTTGGGATCCTAGCCTCCAGTTTTATACATACGCAACATCTGGGTATTTGTGAATGCCACTAACTTTCATTCTGCAAATGCTGAGTTGTCATTTATATTTGTAGCTACCATGTAATAAGCACAGAGTTAAGTGTTACATGAACAAACATTTAATGAGAAGCTGAAATGAGTCCATGTAAAAGAGAAGTACAAAAGTCTGACCAGGTTCAGACTCTAATGTAAATAATAAGTTGCACTATAACTTTAAAATAGAGAACATTTAGGTCAGGCGCAGTGGCTCACGCCTGTAATCCCAGCACTTTGGGAGGCCAAGGTGGGCCAATCACATTAGGTCAAGAGTTCAAGACCAGCCAGGCCAACATGGTGAAACTCTGTCTCTTAGTAGAGAGAAATTTGGAAATTAGACAGGCGTGGTGGCACTCCCCTGTAGTTCCAGGTACTCAGGAGGCTAAGACACAAGAATTGCTTGAACCTGGGAGGTGGAGGTTGCGGTGAGCTGAGATTGCACCACTGCACTCCAGCCTGGGCAACAGAGCAAGACTCCATCTCAAAAAATAAAATAAAATAGAGAACATTTAAACTTTGAAGTGTAAACTAGACTGGGGAGCAGAACAACAGGAAAGGAGAAAAAGTAACTTAAAAATGGAGGAGTAGGGAGAATCTCAAAAATGAGAACCGTGCATAATGACAGAAAGCTTAAAATGTTTAAGATTAAAATCTGAATCCCTGATGCCCAGACTAATCTTTTCTCTGCTCGCAAATCAGAATCATATAGATTTCCATTAATATTTATCTCTTTGAATCAAAGGAAGAGGAAAATCTATGTTACATTGTGCCCAGCGTTGCTATTTCCATCATGAGTTTTACCAAAGGCGCCCATCAGGTTGATGAGGTGCCAGCTGTCCTTAATAACTGAAGTATTAGATATACAGTGTGGCATGCAAAGCAGCCCAAGTTTTAGAAGTGAGTCACTTCAAAAACCAAGAACCACAAATTCAGCTACAATTTCAAATAAAAGCTAAAGGACCAGAATAATTCATACAAAATTTTAAACCCAGAAGTTCCTCTTGCTTAAATTACTTTCACACTCCAATTTAAACTCAGAAACATTATGTTGCTGTCACATTTCTTTGTTCTCCTAAAGTATTTTTTAAAAATCTGTATATAGCTGACAAAAAATAGATGCCTGTCTGCCAGCAAGTTCTCTATTCATGTCTAACATACTGTAGAGTCGATGCAGAACACATGGTCTTAAAATACCCAAAGGCCTCTCCTTTACTGGTTCACCACAGCAGTATGTTTCCCCAGCATGTTTGCTCTACCTCCAATACATGTCTTGCATAAGCATGAATTTCCTTTGAATGTTTAAGTCATGCAGTGTTTTCACATGCTTTGATGCTGTGCATTTGAGAATTACCATCTACATGTTCAAAGTGCACTTCCTGGTGCCTTTGGCATCGAATTTAATACTACTCAACTGACATCATTTTGAATTCCACCCAACAGAATGCCAATAATGTCTATGACAGAAGTTTGACATGTTTAGTTCTTCCAAATATAGAGATAATCTAGCAGCTAAATTGGAAATTTCTGGGTACATTTTGAAAACTAATTCAGCGTGAAAATTATTAATGATTTAGAATTGTGAAAATACATCACAAAGTGTTTTCTTTTTCCTTATTTCCTTCTCCAGAAAGATCTGTTCTTCATATCAAGTAAATTTTCAAAGGGAAATCTGCATTCTGTTGTTAGGACACAAAGTATACAGTTTAATCCTAATGTAATTTTCTTCATTACAGATGAGACCCATTGGGCATGATGGCTACCATCCCACTTCTGTAGCTGAGTGGCTGGATTCCATTGAACTGGGCGACTACACCAAAGCCTTTCTAATTAATGGCTACACATCGATGGACCTGTTGAAAAAAATCTGGGAGGTTGAACTTATTAATGTAAGTTGGTCTCTTAGTGACACCTTAGCCATTCAACCCTTGATAAGAAATTTTATTTTTCTTTTTTTATAACTGTTTGGATATCTACCAGGGATTTATAGATATACCTTCTGTTTTAGATATCAATCTTTCTCAAGCTCCAGTCATTGACTTTTGAAGTTTTAATGTGGGGGAACTAAGAGGGAAAGAGAGAACTCTCAGGGTATTTTGCATTATCCAAGAAAATCTTCCAAGCATTTTCATGTTTTCCTTTTTAGGAAATTTTTTTCAGTTATAGGATATAGATGTGATAATAAATAGATTCCTATTCTGATCTTTGTTCATATTCACTGTTAAAGATTTAAATTATCATTTTTTAGTTTTCTATCGCTATCATGTTTCCTTGTCTCCATTTCTTAATCACATATACAAATCCCACTCTCCAAAAGACTGCTTTAATTCTTACTAAACAGGCTGCTGTGTTATCAAAATTTTGTTTTCTGAAGCTAGTGTCTAATCTTATGTTGTCTCTACTTTATTTATGCACTTAGCATATATTTCCTATGAAAACTGGCCAACATATGTTGCCATATAGTCAAGTCCAAAGAGATCAACTAAATCTGCATAAACGATTTTGATACTTTTCTCATTGCATTCTTACTTTTGTTATTTTCTAGCATAAATGAAGGAATTAGATGAAAACATAACATGAAATGGTCATGCATTTAATTATATTTGGCATTATAAACATTCCCTTTTAACGGTGACAATGAGAAATCACTTAATTTTTTTTTTAAGTTTTAGTTTTATAGTAAATGATCGAGTGAAAATGGCATTCCTGAACTAAAAGAGTAAATAATTTCCAGGTTCATCCAAGGGGAGGAAGGCAGCAAATCACACTGCCACGTGTGTACCTATGCAACAATCTTGCATGTTCTTCACATGTACCCCAAAACCTAAAGTGCAATTAAAAAAAAAAGAAAGAGTAAATAAGTTTCTGCTGGTTCAAAAGTGCTCTGTTCTACTCTTTATGTCACTTTCTCTCCAAAAGTCCAGGTTCTACACATTACATGCCATTGCTTATTTTAAATGATGGTTATTATTAGTAACTAATTATTCCTTGCTTTTAAAAGTCTTTCTGAAAAAAGAATGTCTTTTCTAGAACATCATACAGAAATTGTCCTTGAATCTAAAAGTCACATCAAATAGACAAATTAATGTGATTCCATTGCCATAAGCAACTTTTTCTTAACTTTTTGCTTCTTATGCCCTTACAAGAGCTATCATTATTTCAGAAGAAACTCATTGTGTAACGTAAAGCCTTTGGTTAGTTACATTCAGTGTGTGTGTCAGTGGAACTGACTGAAACTGTATTGCTTGTTGGTTGCATCAGGCTAAGATTTCAATTCTTTGTCAAGAACTTGACACTCATCACATGGCTACTCATAGATATTTGTTAAAGGGTTACCTTCTTCCATAGATCAACCAAACAAGCTTCCAATTTAAGTTGCATCTCAGTTAATGAATTAATGGAATAGCTTGAAAAATATTCCTATGTAACATTTTCTGAATCACATTGCTACCCACTGAAGAATTAATATTTATAATAGGTAGCACATGAATCACTCACCTAGCTAGTATTAACAGTAATCTCCCATTGTAAAGAATGGATTTCAATAGGACTCTATTATATTTTTTCATTGAAGCAAGGATCATTTACAATGTGAGGCTCTATGTCTCTCAAAATCCAAATGCCTGAACTAGTGTTTAAGATGTAGGCTTGGGTACTCACTTCACCCAGTGCTGGGTGTAGCTGTGGCCTAGAGATCTTTGTTTAGTGACTGCAGCCAGACCTTGTAGACAGCTGCATGACTATGAGGGTGATGGCCCCACGCTTTACTGCCAGGACTTAGGGACTGATCCACCACCACCCATAAGGCCAATCAGCCTTGAGTTAGGACAGAAAATTGGTCTTTTCCACCCATGTTGGCTTATAACGGTTTTCTGACTTCAATACAGGGAGAAGTGCCTGTCACAAGCATTGTATCAAATTTGAAAACATAGTCACTGTCTCTTAGACCTTGAGGCCAAAATCCTCTGGCCTGGAGCATGCCATCTGTGTCTACCACTAACTCGATACATTTTCCTTAGCGTAAACTGATTGAATTTAATTTTCCTTGTGACAACTTTTGTGGGCAAGTTCACATTCTTGATGGTGAGGTCGTATAAGTCATTTAACTCAACAGATTAATTATGTTCATGTTAATTATGGACAAAAATTGATCTGAACCTTTAGACTTGGAAATCAGAAAACAAGATTTGTATGCCCAATAGAATTGGTTAGTTCATGTGACGGTTCTCGGTTACTGGGTTTTAAAATGAGAAAAAGGCAAAATGTGTGCATGCCTTTTGGCTTACAAAGAATTGCATTACAAAGAATAATCTCGAACTCAAGACTTTTGTTTATCCCAGCTAATGAGAGAGGTACCCAGAAATGAGGTAGTCTCATATAATACATGGGTCAAATAATCCTATACTAAGAATGCACAATTTGTTGTTTTCTAGCCTAAAAGGGAATGTACAGTCACCTTGATGTAAAGCAAAGCCTTTTAGGGAAGTTCACATCTTGAATCATTGTAATGAGTCGCTAGTTTTAAGGCAACCAGATTGCTCCAGTAACTGTTGTTCTATGTTAAGTGAAAAGAGAAGTGCAAATGTAGCCTGCCTTTGATACTAAAGTCTGCTGGTGGAGGGGAAGAGAATGGAGGATGAGGAGATAGACTGCGGATATGATTACAAATAACTTCAGCATCAGTGGTTGTTTTTTAAATACCTTTGGGTAGAAGTAAATAAGATTGCTAAGGTAGCAATACCCACATGTGTCCCATGAAAATTATTTCACATGCCCCATGAAAATAATCTGGCATTATTTTTGCAAAAATAAATTGATTGGAAGATCATTTGCTTCCTGCCTAATAGCTTTGGAAACTATATTTACATCATGGTTTCATTTAGGACTGTCAGATTTTTTTTTCTTTTAATGTTGTTGATTTAATTTCTAGCTTTCCCGGGAAATTTTGTAATAATCTAACCACTTGAAGATGTGCTAAGAAATTTTCAAAGGAAACCTTCTAATTTTGCATTCATTCTTGAGTAATGTTACTTTATTTGCTTTAAATGCAGTGGAGCTATCATTCTATGAGTATCAGATTTAGGCTCATTACCTACTTTGATGTTTTATTTTATTATCAGCATTATAAACTCACACTTCTATATATACCACTCTCATTGCTAAAATTGCAATTAACTTTATTTCCTAATTTTTTCTGCATTCTGTGAGTGTGTGTGTGTGTGCATGTACATATTGGATAAAGGTAAACGGTAACTTATGCTCATAACCAAGAAGAATAATTAGTAAATTTACAAATTGCAGGGGAGGAATGGGGAGGATGAATGTTCTAATTCTATTTTCGAACCAATTATTTTACGTAAAAGGTTATGCTTTCACCACGGGACATAATAAATGAGAAATATTCATATTTCCACACTAGGGAGGCTACATCAGTCAACACTTCAAATATTAACAACTTTAATCAAAGCCAAAGGCTTCAACTAAATGACTAGGTGTGAGTATTCAAGTGTAGAGTAAACTTTATAAATCATCTGTGGATTTAAGCACTGCATTTATACCTATATGCAGTACAGCTGGCTCCCCACAAGCCTTCAGGACAGCTAGATACCACCTCTGAGCTTTAGACTTTTCCAGGCATATATCAGGTAAAGCCCCTGGCCTCTACCAACTCTACCCTCTACATCTAAATTTCAAGCTGTTCCAGGGATTCTCTTGAAGCTTCCCTCAGCTGGCCCAGGTTTTCGGAGAAGCACTTTGACGTAGGTCCTCATGTAGGATGAACAGTCTCCCAAATAAATATACACTTTCCATTGATTTCTAGCCCTTTCATATATTTCCTGGAGGGTGGTGATGAGTCAGGTCTGACATTATTATTTCTACTATCTCTCAGCATCTTTTGCATATCCACACTTACTATACTACTCTTAACTTTGGAGCCTTGACCCAATCTGAGATAGAATCATACTACAATAAAATGCATTTAATCACTAAAACGCCATTGGAAGTGATACAGCCTTTCTTTTGCAAGTAAAGTGAATTTACACTCTTGCAATGCCTCCAGGTCAATATTATGGAAAAGGCATTATTAAAGTGTGGATAACAGAAATAGTAAAACAGACACATACACACACACACACACACACACACACACACACACACACACACACACACACCAATAAATAAGGCGTTTAGGCCTGAAGAGACAGTTTTGAATACTCAACAACAAATTAACTTCAGAAAGAACTGAAACTCTCTGATTATAGCCATTTCTGATCTATCTCTGTGCAGAAAGGAAAATTGTGTTCTAATTACCCAGAAATTGCTACCTTAAAAATTTTTATTTTAGTGGACATCTGTTCATTCACCTCTCTCCTGATTAAAATTAAAACATTCCAAATTTTCTCTGAAGCAGCTACCTCCATGTCTTCCCTATTCCATGCCTGAACATATGGCCTGGATCCTCAGAGTCAACCTCAACTTTCCAGCCTCTGCCTCCACTTCTATGGGCTACAAAGTATTCTTCATCATGACCAACTACCAGTGTAAAATGAAAATATAGGGTCCCTTGTTCAAAAAGAATTAAAAATTTTAAGCCAGTAACATAAAAACATAAAAGCTAGCACAAAGCCCTTCTATGTGCAGGACTTTGTGTAACCACATAGGTCACACACCCTTGAAGCCAACCAAGCTCTTCATTCCTTTGTGTAGATCCATATTTCCATCTGGTATCATTTTCCTTCTTCCTGAAGGACTATCTTTGACATTATTCTATAGTGGGAGGCTGCTAGTGATGAATTTTCACAGCTTTTGTATGTCTGAAAAATACTTCATTTTGCCTTCATTTTTGAAACATAATTTTGCTGGGTATAGAATTTTAAGGTAACAGTACTTTAAAGATAACTTCTCTTCTGCATTATTTCTAACAAGAAATCTGCTGCTATTTTGTTGTTCCTCTGTACATAATGGGTCAGTTTCTCCCCACCCTGGATACACTTAGGATGTTGTCTTTTTAACTGGTTTTCAGCAATTTAATTATTATATGCATAGGTATCATTTTTTTCATGTTTTCTATATGTGAAGTTTTTTGAGCTTAAATATGAGGCTTATTGTCATCAGTTTTGGAAATTTTTTAGTCATTATCTCTTAATTCTTTTTGGGAAAAAATACTTAATTTTTTTTTTGAGTATAGAATTTTAAAGTAAGAGTACTTTAAAGATATTGATCCACCAGCCTCTCTTCTGCATTATTTCTAACAAGAAACCTGCTGCCATTTTGTTGTTCCTCTGTACACAATGGATCGGTTTCCCCCAGCTCTGGCTACACTTAGGATGTTTTCTTACTCTGTTGCCCAGGCTGGAGTGCAGTGGCACAATCTCAGCTCACTGCAAACTCTGCCTCCCAGGTTCAAGCGACTCTCCTGTCTCAGCCTCTCAAGTAGCTGGGACTACAGGCACGTGCCACCACACCTGACTAATTTTTGTATTTTTAGTGGAGACAGCATTTCACCATGTTGGCCAGGCTGGTCTTGAACTCTTGACCTCAAGTGATCCACCTGCCTCGGCCTCCCAAAGTGCTGGGATTACAGTAATGAGCCACCATATCCGGCTTCAAAATACTTTCTATTACTCACCTTCTTATTTCTCCTCTCATTTGGAAACCCCAGATACATTAGTATTATGTCATTTAAAGTTGGACTACAGTTCACCTATGTCCTATCCATTTTTTTCAGTCTTTTTCCTCCCTTTGACACATTTGGATAATTGCTATTGCTATGTCTTTAAGTTCACTAATCTTTTCTTCTTAGAATAGCTAATCTGTCACTATTACTATGCAGTGTTATTTTTCATCTCAGAGATTATAGTTTTCGTCTTCAAAAGTTAGACTTGGGTCTTTCTTGTATTGTCTGTCTCTATTAAACATGTTCAGCGTTTCCTCCAACTTGTAGAACATATGGAATACAGTTACAATTACTGGTTTAATGTCTTCGTCTTCTAACTGTAACACCTGTGTCAGTTTAAGTTGGGGTTTGATTGATTTTTCTCCTTAATGTTTTTGCATGTCTGGTAATTTTTATTACATGTCAGACATTATGAATTTTACCTTGTTGAGTGCTGGATTTTTTTTTTTTATTCCTACAAATATTTTTGGGTATTGCTCTGGGATATAGGGAAGTTGTTTGAATAGTCTTGGATATTTTAGAACTTGCTTTTAAGTTTTGTTAGGCAGGGCCAGAGTATTGTCTAGTCTATTGACAATACTTCCCCACCACTGGGCAACACCCTTCTGCGTACTTGACCAATGCCCTTTGAATTTCAGGGATTCCCAGTTTGAATAGTCTGCAAATCCATTTTGAGCTTTAAGGACTCAGTGTTGCCAGTCCATTTTGAGCTTTAAGGACTATTCCCACTAATCTTTCAGCTAGTTTTTCTCTTGGTTTCATACCATTTCCACACATTCATGTGCTGATCAGAACTCTCTCCTCTCTAATACTCTGCCTGGCAAACTCTAGCCACCCTAGTCTCCCTGGATTCTCTGCTTCATCTTTTCTATTCTGAATTCTTCCTCCCTGATTCATGGCCTAAAAATGCTCTCAAGGGCAGTTGCAGGCCTCATTCTGTTTGTTTTCCATCTCTCAGGGATCACTGTCTTTCAATGCTTCATGTCCATTGCCTTGAAAACCATTGTTTAGTATATTCATCTGGACTTTTAGTTGTTTCCCTTGGAAAGGTAAATCTAGCCTCCATTATTCCATCTTGGCCAGAAGCAAAAGTTCATGCTACTTATGTTAATCACTGTAGGTGAGGGTCACATACCCAAACAATTGAATTGACATTCTTAATGTTGGCTTCTGAGTATCCAGAGGTCTTAAAAGCTCCTCAAGGGATTTTCATGTGCAGGCTGGTTTGCAAACTATTGCAACCAGTGGTTAGTGGGAGTCACTAAAGGATTTTAATCAGGGGAATGACCTGATCAGAAGCAGTAGACAAGGACCAGCAGCTGACACACTTAAAAAGGAAGAGCTGGCTGTGAGAGAAGGAGGAGCTGACTCGGCCAATTCTGCTACACAGCTATTTCTAGCCATGAATGTATTAGGTGGGGCAGCAAAAAAAAATATTTTTAATTTTTTTAAAAACCCTCCATAGAACCTGAGGGTATCACTGAATTCAAAGTTCATAAATATAGTCAATTTTAATGATTATAACCCATGTACCAAGAAGAGAGTAGATTACAGTCAGTTTTCAAAGGATCCAAGGGCAAATATAATACATTTCAGAAGTGCTTTTCAACAGTGGCTAAAGCTGCTTCCGTTTGACCCTTAAAAGGCTAAGCTTCCATTATTTGAACATTTTACTTACTGTTTATAAAGCAAAGAGTAGGACATACAGTGTGTATGTCAGAGTTTCAAATGTGCCCTCTCTTTTTCATCTTTAGCTTGGAATCAGGTCACTTGACTTTGAATCTTACATGCACCTCTCAGTATGTTGACTTTAGAAGAAGTCACTTACCCCCTCTGGGACTCAGTTTCTCATTTGTAAATAGAGGGTAATAAATAGCTGCCCTGCTTTCACAGCTTAGTTGCCGTCGGCTTCTCTCAGCCAGAATTCACCCTGGGTGCATAGACGGCCCTGCTTGATGTGCTAACTCTAGTTCCAGGATTTACTGCTAAGGTGCTGTCCTCCCTCATCCCCATCTCCAATCCCTTTCACCTGCCCTGGATCCTCAGCCTCCCGGTGTGCCCAGCAGATACCATCTTTCCCTGCCAGCCTTGTCCAAACCCTCACAGCTTCCTCCTGCTCAGAAGCTTTCCACTCCTGGATTTGGTGAATGTGAGAGGGAGAGCCTCTCTCAGCTTTGTGTAACAACTTTCAGGGTAAAGCTGAACATTGCCTCTCCTTTTTTTTTTCTGGCTGTGCTCAGGTACAGAATTGCTGGTGTCGTTTTTTCTCCAGCTACATGAGAATTGACCATCAATCCTTAGCATCAACCCTCAGCCTCGCAGATTGTTCTTGAAGCAGAGAACCTTAGAACAGAGCAGAGTAGTAGCTCAGCAGTTAGGGATGGCTTCATTCTCAATTTATCACCTGTAAATCTAAACCTTCTAGAATCACTCCCAGCGCTTCATATATTATAATGAACTCAGTTACCGTTTTCCCTGTATTTTGCTCAGTTACCTTTTTTCCTGTATCTTGCTAATTTGGCATGAAGATTTTTGTTCTTTAAAGAAGTCTTTTCCTGAAATATTTAGGGCAGAGGCTGTTGCTAAAAAAAAAAAAAAAAAAAAAAAAATCCAATATATTTCTGTTAAAGTATGGTAAACTGCCTCTGTGCTTCTAAGAGCTTTGAGAAAGGAAATATTCTAGCAGATTATTATATAGTATAGAAAATAAAAAAGCAAAATACTTCATACTTGCAAATACATACATGAAATTCAAATAAATACTGTTCATGCCACTCTGGTGGAGAAACTTTTGGTCTTAAGAGAAGGTCTCAGATGCCACTGAAAAGATAAACCTTTGCTGTCTTAGATGAAAGGAAAGCCAGAGAGTTTTTTTTTACCTAGAGAAAAACTAGATAAGAATTTTGAAAACTAACATACACAGTGCCATGGCAGAGACTGATAATAAAGATTCAAAGTAAATTATAATGGTTAACATTATCACTATGGTAGGCATATGAGATTCATATAAGCCGTTATGGCGTATATGCCATTACGGAAATAATTAGATGCTAGAGAAGAGAAGAGAAGTAATAATGAGGTAGGTGATTTTGTGGCTTAGGATTTATATCTGTTCTAAAGATGTTTTAGGGTGGCTTAGAGTTTTGGTTTA
The DNA here is from genome assembly GCA_963574635.1 of Cheracebus regulus. Classification (NCBI taxonomy): domain Eukaryota; kingdom Metazoa; phylum Chordata; class Mammalia; order Primates; family Pitheciidae; genus Cheracebus; species Cheracebus regulus. Next base: position 15,335 of record CAUYQU010013906.1, on the reverse strand, counting down.
GCCATTTTAGTAAAAAAAAAATGTATTATGCTAAATTGGAAATCAGTGGTCTGAAATCCTTTTGAACTTAAGGAAAGAGCTATTACCTTGAACCTCAGAAAACACACAAATTCTTTACTTACAAGCCTTCTGCCTAGCACCGTGCTGCCATCTGGTGGTAGCATACCTAAAGTGCAGGGCAAGTTACTGAACCGTAAAGCAATTTCTTAAACGCAGAAACTTAACTGCAAAATAGAAATTACTCACTGCCAGCTTTGTATTAATCCTTGCTTCTAGAATTAATCTATAAATGAGTCAGGAGAGTTTTATCTTTGTAGACATATTCAGTCAAACACTACATTCAGATACTGTATAAAACTATTTAACCAAATGGGGAAAACCCTCTACTGTGTATTCCACCAATTAGATTAATTTGAATAACAGTGCCCTTTTAAATATGCATATATTCTCTAGGAGAATATTTCTTTCCTTTTTATATGTTTTATGGAATAGCTACGATAAAAGTGAATATGATCTTTCTTTAAAAAATCTACCGCAAAGAGTTGTGGGGGGAAGTATAAGTATTTTACAGTCTTTACCCTCAAAAAAATTTCCAGACTAATGGGGAAGACAACCATCTACATGAGTGGTATGGAGAGAAATATTAGGGGTAAACCCAATTCGAAAGGGGTATCTGTGTCCCAAATGGGAACACAAGGTCTTCTCATACTTAGGGGGTAGAAGTAGGCAGCAGAACAGGTAGAATGGAGAAACCAAAGAGTGAATGGCAGGTGGTAATGGCTAAAAGCAGTCTTCCAGGGTTTAGAAGACTGGTTCTAGAATCTCTGCTATTCTAAAAAGCACTTCGGTCAAGTCACTTCACCTTCTCTATGCTTCAATTTTCTTGCCTCTGAAATCTGGATAATAACTTTAAATCTGTCTTCTAGATACTGTTGTCAGGATTCAATAAGATAATCTAATAAAGCATTTTATGCAATGCTTTGCAAACAGCATTCAATTTTTTGCTTAAAGGAGGCCAAATGGAGGGGCAGCTTCCAAGTTCCTAAGATTTATGGGAAGCATCACCAGTTATCCATTGCCCAAACAATGCTATGGAACAAGCTGTCTGAAAATGAAGTGGCTTAAAGCAATAAGCATTTGTTTGGCTGAGCTTACAGTTTGTGGGTCAGCGATTTAGGCTGGGCTTGGCTGCAGATTTCTTCTGATGTCAGCTACCTCCCTCATATCTGGCAGTTGGCTCCAATCTTCTGACATATGAGAGTTGACTGATCTGAGATGGTCTCAGCTGAAATATCTTGGACTCCTGTGACCCCTCTCTAGTATGCCATCTCGGGCACCTCTTTAAAACAAAGAAAGAAACAAAAAAAAATGAGCAAGCACTTTTTTATACCTCTGCTTACATCACATCTGCCAACACTTGGCCAAAGGAAGCTATATGGAAAACCCCCAATCAGCTTGGGAGGGGAGGATATAGTGCCCCTCTCAATAGGAGCAACTGCAAAATCACGTGGTAAATAGCTTGGAAGTAGGGAAGGGTGAAGAAATGGGATGGTTACTACAATCAATCCACCACAGAGGTTTTTAGGGTTTGTTTTATTTAGGTGTGTTTTTTGTTTATTTTGAGACACGGTCTCACCTGTCACCCAGGCTAGAGTGCCATGGTGCGATCACAGTTCACTGCATCCTCGACCTTCCAGGCTCAAGCAGTGTTCCCTCCTCGGCCTCCCAAGTAGCTGAGACTAGATGCACACCACCACACCTGACTAATTTATTTTTATTATTTGTAGAGATGGTGTATATATATAATTCCTTATATTACTCAGGCTGGTTTTGAACTCCTGGGCTCAGGTGATCCTCCCGCATTGGCATCCCAAAGTGCTGGGATCACAGGCATGAGTCAACGTGCCAGGCCCACAAAGGTTTTAATTAGAGAAAATTTTAGAATTATGGATAATCTTATTGTTTTAAGCCCCCACTCAAAATATGTAAAATCAAAACCATCTCAGAAAATCTAAGATGATTAGTGGGAGCTCACCAGGGGAAAAAAAAGACCTGGGTAGAATACCATGCAAGGAGGCCTAAATGTATGGAAACTGGGGGACAGGAACCCCAGCCAATATTCAGTAACTAGAGAATAATAACTTAGACGATAAACACTTAGACGATAATAACTTAGACGATCACTGTGTGATCATGGAATTGCTAGATGTATAAAAAGCTGGAAAATTGTTGAGTTCATTGACCATCAAACAAAGTTATTTTAGAAAATTAAATTCTAAAGTATTTGTCTAATGAAGAATCATTTTCATGCCTTGCTCAAATATTTGTTGCACACCAACTCTTTGCTCAGAGTGGATATGCAACCAATTTTTTTAAATTGAATTTGGTTGGTCCTTTAGGTTAGTTGACTCCTCTAGATGAGCACAGGGAATAATAGTGATGATAACAATAATGGGAGTTTTAGTGCCTCCTTTATCTTCCGCTTCGTTAAATGTCAATCTTGCTCAAGAATTTTTTCTCAAACCTCCTTTCCCCAGTGTTAGGTTCTTGGACAGGTTTCAGGCTTCCAAGCGTAGATCTTTATCCCTGAGCTCCAGACTCTCAACTCACAACATCATTTCAAGTGTATTATTTGCATTCTCTCACTCAGTGAAGAAGAGGTGCTATGGAGTCATGGAGGAGACTGGGACTCGGAGCTGGACTGTGGGGATGTGGATCCTGGCTATGCCTTTGCTATCATGATTATTAACCTCCATCAGCCCCATCAGGGCATGGATTAGTTTGTTCGCTCCTATATCTCCAGCTCCTAGAAGAGGGTCTAGCACGCTGAAGGTGACAAATAAACATCTGTTGATTGACCGAAAGACACTTTTGTATGAGAGTGTTCTAAGTGCTGACATATATGTCATGTATATGTCATATATCCTGATATAGTTCCCCTCACCTGAACCCTATGGGATGCACACTGTTACCATTCCCATTTTACAGGTGAAGAAGTGTCTGAAGAAAATGGGTATAATTTTGATGAGAAAAGCCACCAGTCCCTGTTATTTTATATTCACAGATATCTTGTGTCGTGAAAGACAGTACACTAGGCTGGTCTTGCAACAGAGATACATTTAACAACAGAATGAACATCTGCAGTCTTTCCCTCACATTCTCAGCCTTGCAGAGAAAGTTTCCAATAGTGTCTGTCAGAATGGCTGCCTTAGGTAGTTCCATTTCTTCTTCACGATGGCCACTGTGTGAGAGAGAGAACAGAGAGGGTGCCTCTTTTACCACCTCCCAAATGCCAAAAAATGGAATACTGCCTTCCCTTCAGAAATTGTACTAAAGAAGGAGAAAGGCCGATGGCCAGACCTACTTCATGCGTTGGTCCATGGAAGTCTGACAGGTAGGGTGAGGTAGAAAGGCTCACAATAAATAAGCAGACCCCAGGTGGTATCCTTTCTCCCACTGTTCCCCTGAAAAATAGAGAAACAGATAATACCACAGGCATTTCTCCTTGGGACTGGCTGCAGCAGGGATGAACAAGCTACAATGCAAATCCCACCCAGGAGAACTAAATCTATGACTCGTTCTCATTTACTGTAAACAACTCTGATCTGATCATCAGCTGATGTAGAACTTCACCAAGAAGGGCAGGATTTGGTGCTTTGAATGTAGAGAAAGGGAAAAGGAGGAGTTAGAACAAAGATTAAAACTACAGAGACGTGCCAGAGGGAAGGCAGGCTTATGTGGGCTGCAGGCGGCAGAGTGGTTAAGAGGCTGGACTCAGAGTCGGATGAGCCAGTTTCAATTTCTAGTTCCTTATTCCACCGGGGCAAGACGCTTCACCTTTTCACAGACCTTATATTTATCTGGGTTCATCCCTCCCTTCCACTAGACACCAAACTCCTTGAAGATCTGACTCAGCTCTATGTTCACACAGTGCCCTTCACAAAGCAGGTGCTTAAAAATAGCTACTGAATGAATTGCTGCCAGGGGAAAAAATGGGAAAGAAAGACACAGAGGGAGGCATGGGAGGCAAGGTTATCAGAGACAGACTTCAGTGACCTACTTGACTGTGGAGGGCCTCTTGGCTGATGCACACACCATCTCAATTGCCATCCCTGGGTGCTGCCATCAGTTGGCATGTCGGGTAAAATGCTTCAGTTGAAAGACAGTCTACACTCTATATCCATCTCTGTGAGGGCCCAGTATGCCTAGAAAGTGTGCAACTGGGAAGACGACATAGGAAGAAGTATATGCAGTATTTATATTGAATGAAAATATTTACCGAACATCTGCTATATGCCAGGCACTGTTCTAGTCTCTAGAAATGCATTGGAAATAGAACCAACAGAGCCCTTGCTCTCATGGAACTTAATTTCTAGAGATGAACAAAGACAAGAAACAGGTAACATATCAGGCTGTAATATGGTATCAGCTAGTGGAACATACTATAGGGCAACATAGAGCAGGATAAGAGGATAGACAGTGACCAGATCTTCAGGAGGGTGATCAGGAAGGACTTCTTTGAGGAGGCTTCATTTGGGAGGAGATCTGAACCAGGTGTGGGAAGAAGCCGTACAGAGGTCAGCATGCCAGGCTGAGGGAGCAGCAAATGCAAGTGCTCTGCGGCAGGACCAGGCCTGTTTGAGGAACAGCAAGGAAGCCAGTGTGGCTGCAGTAGCGTGAGGCAAGGACAAGGCTGGTAGAAAAGATGTGAAAGGACCAGGTATTGTGAGCCATGGAGAGGGGTTGCATAGTAATCTCAGCATGAGCGTGAGCATCAGAGGGGTGTTAAACAGAAGGGAGATATATTTGATTTATGCTTGAAAGGCTCACTTTGGCTGCTGTGAGAACGGGGATGGAGGTCATTGAAAACCTAGCTGAGACATTTAACTAGTAGTCTGGGAAAGGAATGGTGGTGCCTTGTACTAAAGTGGTCATGGTGAAGAAGGTGAGAATATCTAAGTCAGGATTTACAAGGAAGACAGAGGTGATGAAGGTGATATTGACTGGAGAAAAATCAAACAAATTATGGATAAGTGGAAATGTTTTGGGCCTGAGGTTTCTTGAGATTGGGAATATTTGGGAGGGAAAATTTGGAGGGAGAAATCAACAGTTCCATTTGGGCATGGTAAATTGAGCTACCTAGCACACATTTCTAGAAATCTCCAGAAGCAATGATACATAGGAGCATTTCAGCTCTTCTTTGCATTTAAAACAAATGATTCTACTGACGGTCATTATGATCCATGGCTGAGGAAAACCAATGTCTGGCCAAAAAACGTTTCTGCGCTCTGTACCCCATGTAAAGACTATCTTTTCATGCAGAAGCTCTTTCACTTTACAACCTGCTATTACATCAAGCAGCCATGTGGGATTTGGGGAATAGAGGTGTACCGTTTCTCTACCACCACACGCCAGGCAACATGTCCTCAGCTATTGACCTGCTATTTGTCACGGAACTTGACTACATCTTTAAGACAGTATCCTTGTGTAGATATAGGCGAAAAATGATGGTACAGGCTTCACACATAATGATTGACAACTTGCCCACAGCAGGAATGTAAATGATTTCTTCCATTTCCAACTGGCTCCCCTGACAAACAGCTTTTTCACACTGACCTGAGAGCACCTTAAAGGAAAAAAGCCTCAGGGTCTTTAGTCCTGATGTTCAAAATCAGATACTAAAACACAGTGACCCCCTTAAACTGAATTAGAAATGATTGCCTAAGCAGTTAGCTTATATTTTATTAAGGCCATTATTCCACAATCATCTGCCTGTGTTCCATAGATGCTTTTGACAAAATCAGTTCACTAACCAAGAGTAACAAGTTGCCCAAAAATGTTTAATTTGGTTTACCTTGGCTTGAGACACAATGCTGAGTGTAAGTTTTCAAGTGGACAGCTTTTTGGTAATATGTAAATCAACCGCAGAGACATTTTGAACGTGATGGGATAAGTGAGGTCTAGTATTTGCATAGCCCTAGTCATCTAAAGTTAAAAACATCTACTTTGTTCCATTCTATTTCATGGAATCTAGAAATACCATCCATTATAGGATGCATCATTATGTTATGCATTCCTACAAAAGAAAAAAAGGCTGCCAATAAAACTGTGACACAGTGCTTTATGGTGATTCTGTCCAACATATAAACCCATCACAGCCTCACACAGATTGAACATTTCCTTCCTTCAGAGGGCTTTGTCAATTACTCCTGCCTTTGTTGAGTTCCTTGGCATATAACATGTAATCTTTTTCATATATTGCAGTCACAAAGCATAATAAGGCTTCATGCATTTGTGGATATCTTCCTTCCTTCGGATCCATAATGCACATGGTTACTGCTTTTAAAGACAATATGTCATTCAAGTCTTTTCTCCAGTGAAGATATTTGCTTCACAAATATAAAATTATCCTCTCCCTACTGTATTTGTATCTTTCCAAGTACTGAGTTCCTACTAATGACAAATTATAATGTAGTCATTTTGAACACAGTTTAAATGCCAATTATACTCAACACATGAACAGCTATGACCAAGAATGTGGGCATGGGCTATGATAACCATGTGATGGTAATTGTGAGGCACTGTGGATTGTAAGATGCATTATCATTTCACAGATGGTAAATGAGGAAAAAGTGTGTGTTCTAGAATCAGTGAAATCACTGTATGAGCAAGGCATTGTGGGAATACACAAATGAATAAAACAGTTTGGGTCTTGAGTTAATATTTTCCTTCTGCTTAAGAAAAAAAGCCCTCCCATTCTTTTTTATTTCCATAGATATAAGATGATACTGTGTTCATAGACCATGAGCGGCCTCAGATTCTGTCAGGATCAGGCAATATAAATGAAGTCACTTCAGGAATCTGACTTTTTCAGTCATGGTAGTTGTCAGGCATTGACACCACTGACTTATGCTGCTGCAGTCCCTCATGTATCTTCTGCCTCAGAATCACTGTTCACACAGGGAAACTATCAAAATCAACCCCAGGGAATGGAGGGAGGTGCAGGCCCTCTGTGATTGAAATACTCAAAGCAAAGCCAACTCGGCAGTCACTGCAGCTGGGAGGATGGAAGAGCTGCTGTCAGAGCCGACGGGCTGTCTGCATCAGAATGTGCCCTGTGCGGCTCACCCAGTGGGACCTCAGTCCCTTTCAGACCAGAACACAAAGACCTAAAACCTCACCCTTCCTGAAGCCCAGCCATGGCCACGTGCTTATCATTAACCCCTGCTGCCTTTTCCCCTTCTTCCAGACATGCCCTTGCTCTGATTTTAGCCTGGATATCATCTGATTCTTTGCAAACTCCAAGCATGTTTCTGCCTCAGAGCCATTACAGTTGCTCTTCCTTCTGCCTGGACCATTTTACATGCATCTCCATCCTTCTCCTTTGTTGGGGCCAAGAATAAAGTTGCCCTTGGCCCTCTAGAGGTTTACTGAAAAATCAACTCACATTCAAGTAGATTTCTAAGAGAAAAGGCATACCAATGTATTTAGCATGTAAACATGGGAGCCTTCAGGATGAAGACCCCAAAACACAGGGGAGAATGTTCTTTTATACATTTAGTTTCAACAAAGTATGGATAGCTGTGCAGAAATATTATTGGATAAAAAAAATGCTGATCTAATGCTAATAGCCTGAATGAGGACACCCAGGAAGGCCTGTCTGTCTAGATTCTTCCTGGCCCCTCTGAGCATTCATTCCTTCCTTCTGGGTGTGGGGCAAGACCCTCTCTGGAATTAGGGTCTTATGACCTATAGTCAAATAAGGTAAGTCAGGTAATTTCTCTGTGGCCAGTTTTCACATAGAAAGGTGGAGGGAAAGTTAGAGTAATATTTTTAGATTTTATGGCTGGCTTTGGGGAAGATGAGGTCTGGTTTTGATGACCCACCCTGGGGAAGTAGGATTTTAGTTTCTATGGCTAGCCTTGGCAGAGAATGGGACTGAGAAACAGGAGGGCAGGAGAAGGTCAGAGAAAAACTTTGCTTCTGAGGCCTTCATTTTGGAGTGTTGTTTTCTAAGCCCCAACATCTTCCACATGATCTCAGCTCAGGCCTCGTTGGGTCAAGGCCTTCTTCATCGCCCAAACTGAGGTGTTATCTCCTGACCATCTATTTCTATCATGTTACCCTGAATGTATGTGTGTTTGTTATTTGTTTGTTTGTTTTTATAACACTAAATCTCCTCCAGTGTCCTTCACCCTGGGGAACACATGCTCACCTCTTCATTCTCAACACCTGAAACACATAGATGTTCAAAAAGTATTTGATCAACGTATGAATGAATGTACTCTGCTTGATTCTTAGCTCATCAGTAGTTTTTAAATGCTTGGCTTAATATCATGTCCTCCTCCAGCTCCTCTCTGTCTTCCTATCATTGATAAGACTTCACATGCATATGACTCTATGACTCCTCAGATTAAAGTGCTTGTCAGGCATAGTGGCTCACACCTGTAATCCCAGCACTTTGAGAGGCCGAGGCAGGTGGATTGCTTGAGTTCAGGAGTTCAAGACCAGCTTGGACAACATGGTGAAACCCCATCTCTATAACAAATACAAAAACTAGCTGAGCATGGTTGCAAACGCCGATGGTCCCAGGTACTCCAGAGGCTGAGGTGGAAGGATCGCTTAAGCCCAGGAGGTCAGGCTGCAAGTGAGCAGTGATTGTGCCATTGTACTCCAGTCTGGGTAACAGAGCAAGACTATGTCTCAAAATAAAAAATAAAAAAAAAAGGCGGGGGACTTAATTCTTTTTTTCTGAAAGCTTATCCACAGCTATAACCTCCAAACTCTTCTCTGTTCTCTGCCCTGCTCCTCTCTTGCATGCAGGGCCTTCCTGAGAAACAGGGTTCTTCTCCACTCCTGTTGCTGCTTTGTGTGACTACAGAGCTCCAGGTGGCCTATTGGTGACAGGGGTGTCTGTGAATGTCTGAATGAGCAGCCACACAGCAGTCTAGGATGAGCTCTAATTAGCAGCTGCTAATTGGCTGCCAGATCCTCTCCCAGCCCTGTGTCATTCCCTTTCACACCTGCCAGTGTTGACTCAACACCCAAGGGTCTTCCCAAATAACTGGAAGCTGGAGGAATTTCCAGTCCTCAGCACTTCTCCAGGGCACAGGCAACTTTACTGCTCAAGCTTTTCCTACTAAAAGAAATCACTACAAGTTGTGAATTTTTTACAAGCATATATTGATTTCTACTCTGTGGAAGGGGGATCTAAGATAATTAAAAGGCTCCTGACTTTGTAAAGGGTATAACCAGATGACAGTCAACCATAGGAGTCTTATTTTGCTCTAATTATTACCAGCAGCGTGTGTGTGTGTGTGTGTGTGTGTGTGTGTGCGCGCGCATGCGCTCACACACACAACTGAGTGCAGGGGAGTTAAAGCGATAATGATACAAGTTGCTTTTTGTTTTGCGTTATTGTTTTTGTTACTGTTTTTTTTGAGACAGAGTCTCACTTTCACACAGGCTGGAGTGCAATGGTGTGATCTCGGCTTACTGCAACCTCTGCCTCTCAGGTTCAAGTGATTCTCCTGCCTCAGCCTCCCAAGTAGCTGGGGTTACAGACACGCACCACCACGCCCAGCTAATTTTTTGTGATACAAGTTACTTTTGTAAATTAATTTTAATTTTAAATGTGATCAGCAGAGAAAGTCTCTATAAGCATTTGGCTCTACCACCCTGGAGTATAAATGGCACATTACACAAAATATTATACACCATGACTACTAAATCATGAAACTGCATTTTTCTTATATGTCCTTATATGTATTGCAACTACTTACACATATAAAAGTGCATAATGATTACTTAATTGAATAAATAAATAGTGTTGAATAAGGCAACTGCTAATAAGAGTCAAGATCAGTTCTTAATCCTCACGATACATAAGAATAACTTAGGAGACTTTAAAAAGCATAAATGCACAGGCTCATTCCCAGATTTTTGCATTCATTGGTTGAAATGGGTCCTAAGCATGCATTTTTTAAAGGTTCACCAGATGGTTATAATGTATAACAGTTAAAAACCATTAACCTGGGTAAAAAGTAGTTCATGCCCTAAAACCAATAATCCAGTCTATGTTAAAGATTAAGGCATGGAAGTGGACATTTATTAGTGGTCCCATTTAGGACCAGAGCCTTTCTGTCTTTTTGCTCTGTTCTCCTTAGCATGATGGCACTTTGTCCTCATGCTTTTGTGTTTTTCACCTCATGACCGCAGAGTGGCTTCTGTCATCACATCTGCCTTACCAGATGGAGGAAGGGGAAAGAGAGCAATGATAGAGATGTGTGTTCCTTTTATCAGGATGTCAAAAGTGCTTGCAATATCTTTCCAGTAGACTCAGGTTTGCACCTCATTGACCAGACCATGTCACATGGCCTCTGTCCAAATTCCAGGAGACTGGGAAAGTATATCTTAGCTTTTTTCAATCTCTGTAGGAAAAAGCAAGCAAGAGAGAGGAAATTGGAATGGATTTTACTGGCTAACTGATAACATCTGTCACAGAGCTATAGAAACCACTCAGAACAGTGAGTCCTCAGGAAGGGTCTTTGTACTATTTATTAATAATACACAATTAAATGACACATTCACAAACCTGGAATTCCTGTATATGATTTAGAACTAAGATGAAATAACAAATTTCTTTAGTCAATTTGATGTGGAATATCTCTAGAAGGCATAAGATGATTTCAAAACTTTCCTTATAACCACATCAAATGTATAATTATTCAAATTGTGTATCCTTGTAGAAATTATTTAGCATTTTAGGTTAATAGCACCAGACCAAAAAAAGTAAAATCTTGAAATTCCTTCTAAGGGATCAAAGAAGAAATGGAAAATAAAGAAGGAATAGTTCAATTTGTGGCCGATTTTGTTACATCTTTGTTCAACTGATTCTGTGCTCTCGGCCCTTCTTGCAGACAAATGGGTGAGCTAGGATAGATGGATTCGGAAAGAGAGAATTTGGAAGTTAGAGACATATTCATCTTGATTGCACTGTGGTCTCAAAATGACCCTTCTTCGCATATGTATAATTGTAAATCAGTGGGAGTGGTAAGGTCTGATCAATCCAGTTCAATAATCATTTACATCTACTTACGGTGTGCTAAGCACTATGCTAGATGATGGCGAGACAATTGCTGGGTAAGAATTTCCTTTGAAGGGTTCACATTCTACTTGAAAGCAAGTAAACAGTTAAAGTACAGTTCAGTAAGCACCAAATTCAAGGTAGACATAGGGTCACATACAACAAGGACCTTAAAATGAGCCTAGGGGAGGAGAAAGAAATCAGGAATATCTTACTGGAGGAGATATATGGTACAAGAGAAGGTACTGCACTGCATGTGCTTCGTTGGGGGAAAAGGCTACAGCTGGATTTGATGCTAAGATAGGAATTTAACTTTTTTTTTCATTGATGGGGGTGGGGGTGGGGGTGGAAGCTGGAAGAAGGCAACAGGGTAGATAGAGGAGAAAGGGAAGGCAGTGGGCTGTTGACCCCCGCCATCTGTAACTACAAAGATCCAGAAAAGGAGCTCAGAACCAGGTTATGTAGAAGTATCAGTCACCCCCACCATCACCATGGTTATAACAGCATGTGGACCTATCTCCTCCTGCAACACAAGGCTGAAGCAGCCTTTGCCAGCCCCCTGTGCTTGCTGGGGAGCAAAGGAATCTGTCTGCGCAGGGACTGCAGCCATGCAACTGATATGGTGGTGCTGTTTGACATGTGCCCAGGCAGACCACCAGTCATTCAACCTCGAAAATCAGAAGAAAGTTAGTCATTGTGAGACGCAGATTTTCAGCCAGAGGGAAGCAAATATAAGGATTGGGAACAAATTACAGTTTCTTGACTGTTCCCAAGGCAGGTGACCAGGACAAATTCCTTTTACTTTCCTGAAGCATTTTAGTAGTGCTTTAGAGTTGTCAAAGCTTTCACACATCCCAGATCACTGTTTGCTCGTCGTCTAGTAAGGTAGGTGTTACCATTTCCATTTTACAGCAGAGGAGTTGGGGGAGCAGGAACTCATGCACATTCTCACATTTAGAACATGGTGGAGCCAGAGTTCAAGCCCAGGTCTATTCACATCCAAATCTCTTCCCATAGAGACCTCAGCGTGCCTCAGTTAATCTTCTTTACATCATGTGTAAAGCTGCCTTCTCTCAGAACTTCTGTTAAACATTAAGTACATTTCATGCTTCTGGGTTTCCTGCCAAACATTGGAAGAATATGTTTCTTATGCATTGTTAGTTTCCTCTAGAAGAGGCTTCCTTCACTCTGTGTTTTAATGATCGACCTACTATCACTTTCCCCACCACTTACCCTGATAAGTACTTCACTGTAGATTGTGCTGTTAAGGAGTACATGGGGAGAAAGAAAACAGTGTTCTAAAGCATGAGCAATTCACCTTTCCATGCAGGTAACCTCAGATAAACCTCCATCCTGCACCAGCCCGGACAACTTCTCAGGCACGAACAAAGTTGAGTCCTTTATTTAACATACAGCATGTGGCTCAGGATGGGAAAAATGGAAAGAAGAGGTGGTTTTAATAGACATTTACCAGGTCAAGGATGGATCTTTGTTTTGTACAATCTGCACCTTGCTGGGGAAATGGGGATTTTCTTTTCCAGTTCAGATAATCCCACCTCAAAAGAGAGGCAGCTGGAATCAGTACACAGCATCCAATTCTCATGTCATTTTTAGTATCATTACCTATCATTGGTTAAGCCAGCAAAATATTATATTTATTTTTTATTTAAAAAAATTATGCATCTTTGCAAGTAGGCTTGGTTCACTGAACACAGAAAATAACTACAACGCAGAAAATAACCACAGTTTAGCTTTTTCTCTGATTTCTTTATATTGTTTTGTGTCTGCTAATGAAAACTTTTTATTAATGAACTTGGTTGCAATTAAGGGCAGCCATGGTCCCTTGTAAAGATAAAATACTATTTAGTATTCATTAAAGGAGTTATAAACATCCCCTGGCTATACCTCTTCTAATTATTCCTTCTTTGAAAAACCATTGAAGTTTATATTAAACCAGTACATAACATATAAGAGTAGCTGTACTGACCATGAAGAGGGAGCCAGTTAGTCATTTCTGAGCTGTCTTGGGTAATCAGCGATTAGAGAATGTAGGTAAAAATCTGTACATTACTTACATTGTTATTCTTTTGTACAGATATGGTTATTGTCTTCTTCATCCAAGGACTTAATGAAGTAAAATAACCTTCATAGGTGACCATATTCTGAAATTCAGGAAAAGAATAGTTCAGCAGTAAAAGGCTTATAATTTCCAATTTTGTGACTAAATTTTCTCTCTAACCTGTGGTCTCATCACCTCTCTGACATCTGGATCCGTAAACAGATCAAAACCCAGAAGACATCTCTGGACTTTTAAAACAGAAGCTAAGTGGGAATCAATGTATAATGTATACATGCATTTCAAAACACACTGTCCTTTGAAGCTATAGCAGTTGTTACAGTGTCTCCCATTACGTTACTCCCTAAAGCAACATCTTATTCTTCCCAGTGAGCAAAAACAACCCTTGAATTATCAGTTACCCATGATCTTTGTCATTTCAAACAATAGAAAATATAATTCAGAGTTGAGAGAGTTATGTTTGGCTTCCACAATTGCAGGAGGAGTAGAAAAGTATGAGGATATAATTAACAATAAGAAATGTTTGTATAAATTTTATTATGTGCAAATCATTCTTCTAATTGCTTCCCATTTATTAATTATTTTTTAAATGTTTAAGTAATTCACTTATATAAGAATAATGATAACAAATGACATTGGACACAGTTCTGAATTGTAAATAACTTTTTGTATAAACATTTAATCTAGATTTTTCATCTTTGTTGCTTCTGAGAAAAAGGTTAACAATTTGTTCCTTGATTATTCTGCAAAATATTTCTGAAAGTTCATAGATCTTTTGATATATGCATATTCTAGAGTAGTTGTGGCAATAATCATAACAACTGACATTTTTAAAACACCTTAAAGTTTATACAGTAAAGTATATCTTCCATATAAGAATGTTCATTTCTACTAATACACTTTCAGGATGGCAGGACAAGTATTAATCTTCTGCTTTGCAGATGGGGAAACTGCAAGTTAGAGAAGTTAATTAATTGCCCAAGGTCAATGCAAGATGTGCAGGCACAAGTCTGTCTGATGGTCCATCTGCACTTTTTACACCATGCCACAGACTCAGTCTAGCATCCTTCGGGGTGAGTCATGGTTCCTTAACATAAATTTCTCATCCGTGGAGCTGATAACCTCTTTAATTTAGTGGACTACTTCACTCTATTAAAGAAAGCAGTATAATATGCTGGAGGTTTCATGCAGTCCTCTGAGTAGCCAAGAAACTGTTTATCAGGTCATTTGACATCACTAGTTTCTTCATCTGGAAAATGAAGGGTTTGGATATCTAAGGAACTCTGACTCTGATCAGCACATGGTAGGCCCTAAGATAACTGGTTAATATCTCAACAGCTAATGTCCAACTCAATGAATTAGCCATTGTTTCTGGTCAAGATGTTTTTTACTGTGTGCTTCAATAAATCTATCAAAAGAAATCAATCATTATATGGAAACATTTGTCTTCGACATATTTCCAGTAACAAGATCCATGGGAAATTATATAAAAATGCACATTTTAAACATCAGAAGGATCTCATGATGCCATTCTTTAAATATGCAGATTGTTTTGATTATTTGATATTAACATAGAAAAATCATACTCAGTAGAGTTAAACCTGAATTCTCTGTATAAATAACTTTTTCTGGATCTATATTATTAAAGCCAAATGAGAAAAGCCAGATACACAAAGACTCAAACTTACAAACTTGTAAATTAGAGAGTACTCGTTCACATTACAAAAAGGACTTTCTGCTTTACAAAAGGATTCATCCCAGAATTTCTTTAACTACAGGCCTGATAGATTTATACAATACACATTTTCCTAGATGCTCTAAATTCACTGTTAGATCTTAGCTATTTTAAGTAGTCCTAGGGTGAGTCCTTTTGTTATGCAAATTCATCGCTCTAATTGATGTGTTTTGTATATTTGTTTCTTTTTCCACCTTATTTTTTCTTTAGAAAAAGAGAGAAAAGGAGAAAGAAAGAAACAGCAAAAGAAAGAAAAAAAAGAATGAAAGAGGAAGAGAAAGAGGAAGAGAAAGTGAGATTCTTGTTTTATTGCCCAGGCTAGAATACAGTCTAAAAATGGGTATTAAAAACCTCTTTTATGCCAATAATTGTGCTTAACAATGGAGACAGGAAGGAATAGGGGATGAAAATAACAAATAAGCAGCCAACCAATATTT